>JBBMKE010172179.1:0-27314 GCA_037834125.1 Lippia alba | reverse complement strand
AAAATGAATAAGTTATGGTCATTTTAATATAAAGGGGTCAATGCACTCGGGATTATGATAGTGAGTCGGGTTCCGGCAATTTCGGATGGTCGGTCGAGGTAGGAAAAAAATACAACGAACACATATTTTCATTCATAACACATAAACACACAACATACTCAAAATTCACAAGATTCCGAATTTAAATCATATAGTTTCGGCACGCGATCAAGTCGTTCATGCGCACGTAATGCATTCAATCACATATTCCAATTAATTCATATAGTCACATAATTCATTTAGTTCATATTGTCACATATTTCAAGTAATATCAAATAATTCGAATTATAACAATTAATTCACATAGTAGCAATTTAATTAAAGGAAATTACATAAGAAACGTATTTATAAATTATTAAATTGCGCACGTTGGTAACACATACGTCATACCTTGTACGGCCGAAAAGTCGGGATGTCACATGAGCTTATGTTAGGGCTTTGTGATTATATGAATCCATTGAGCTAATATGAAGGTTATGTGGTGTATATAAATGGAAATATGCACATAAATCCTGGTTTATATGGAACTTGGAACCTATTTGATCAATTGTATATTTGAGGGTTTCTTGATGTATTTGGTTGAAGCAAAGCATGTTATATTGGCTCTTATGTGTCCTAAATGATTTATACAAGTTATATGCATGATATATGGTTGATATGAGTGTTCTTGGTTGAGTTTTGGGGGTGTGGAGGCCTTTCCCCAAGTAATACCCTGTTTTTCTACCCTTTTTCGTGTCTGGGAGGAACCCACGGCCTTTGGAAATGCCTTAAGAAACACCAACGGCCGTTGATTTAGTGTAAACCCTATTGTATTGAATCAACGGCCGTTGGAATTTCAAGGGGGAAAATCAACGGCCGTTGGTCTTGCCCTGCTTTTCTATTTGAGTTCGTTTTGCTTTGTTGACCCTCCATCCGAACTCAGAATCACCTGAAACTTTAACCACATAAACCTCTTGAAGTCTATGAAATTCTCCAATTTGATTCACCTCAATATCTTTCCTATATTTTGAGATCTAATCAATCCTTTTTGGTGTCAACACTTCTTCAAAAATCTGCACTCGACCAACTTCGCACCTACGCCATATTCTCCTCGCTTTGAACCATGACTCGTGCCATATATTTTTGGAAAGCCCTGTGTGTGTAGTTTCATCTCCAACAAATACAACTCAATTCCAAGTTGTACAACTCGAGATATTCGTATTTTCCTACAGCTTACGCATTTTCAAAAACTGTCAACTTTTGTTAAACCTTGCCAAAACCTCTTTTCATGTGTTCCTTTCACTTCTTTGGCCTCCCTATGTGATCCATATGTATTTAATACTTGTGTAATTGGTTATATATGATGTGTATTAATGTTTATGTGACTTTTATGCTATGAATGCAATGCATCAACATGAAATGAAAGTGTAAACGTTTAAGTGCTATAATGTGAACCCTTAATGCTTGTTATTTCCAAATTTGGTGATTCATATAACTTAAATTCAAGTTGAATTATGTGTTATGCATGATATTAATGAATTGTGCCTTGAATTGAATTGATCAATGAAGGAAATGAATACAAACATTTCAAAGAATGAAAGAATGATTGAAAGTGTACTTGAATGCATCTCCAAGTCATTGATTTGATCTTTTATACATTTCATATCATCTTAATGCATTGTCGTGCGTCATATTTGGTTCATGTAGAGTCTTGAGTCTCACAAGCACCGTATTGTCTTTTGTACAGTTTTCTCGAGGGTGGAGACATGCTTGGTTCATAAGACACTTTCATGTCTTCGTGTCTTTTTGGTTGTTCGGCAAGGTGTTATGGGTGGGTTTCTCTTCTATTAGTTATAATTGACCCGATATATCCAACGTGAAGGTTTTGAGCCAAATATATATATATATATATATATATATATATATATATCGAGTCTTTTATAAAGGAGTTAATGATTTCAATGTAAAGCCATTCTCTTTTCTTTAACCCCACCTAATGATTGATGGCCAGACATGAATGTACACAGCCCCAGGAACTTGTGCAAGTGGCTATCCGAGGAGGCATAAAGCCTACGGTGATCCCTTGTACTAGTTCCATAATTTTTACGGCGAAACGGACTTAGTTGGGGAGGTTCAATGAAGAAATGCTAACTGGGCTTGTTGGGGTTTCATGGACCCCACTAGCCATAATGAATGGATGACAAGGGCTCGCTACCCGAACCATCACCCGGAGTCAAGGAGTAAGTGTTATGGATGAACGAATGATAATGTTAATGATTGATCATGAATGAATGTGAATGATTGATTGATTGATGCTTGATCGATAATAATGAATGAATGAATAATGCACACACAGAGGAGAAGGATGGAGATGAAGACCTACCCACCGGGGCTCACGTATTAACCTCTTGAATGAATGAATAATATTGATAGTTGTAATCCCGATCATTGTTTTATTTGTTTTCACCCACTTGGGAAATGATTTCAAAACCTTTAGCGGGATTATGACTTGCATGTGTGGGTGTTTAAATTATGCAATTATTATTATTTTAAGCCCTATTTTAGACCCACCAGTCTCCTATAGACTGAACCTGGATTTGTTTCAGTTTCTCTTGCAGGTTTGGAGTGCTAGGCGGGAAGTCAAGTCCGTCGAGTCCTAAGGTTAAATTTGAGTTATTTCACACCCATATTTATTTATGCACTATTGAATTGAACGTATGTGGCGTATCTTGTGTAATTAAGACTGCGAAGGCAATTGTTATTTGAAATTAATTTATTGTAAAGCTCGTGGCTCATCGGATTTAATGAATGTATATGCTTGGCTCCTGCCTTCACTTGCATTATCCTTTTCTTATTTGGTTTCGAGGTTCTAGTTCCCGCCTAGCCTAGTGAGTGAGTGGTCTCTCGTTCGCTTTGATTCGGACTCGGGCTTGGACTCTCCATTTCATGACCGGCTCTGAGTCTTAGTGCAGGGGATGTGGCGCCCTCCGTTTAGGGTGTTAAAGTACTTCCTTAATTGCAAAATATGAAAGACCTTGTGAATCCCGGTTAACATAGGAGGTAGATCTACACGATAAGCAACTTCTCCAATTCTTTCAAGAATCTCAAAGGGTCCTAGATATCGAGGATTCAACTTTCCTCTTTGACCAATCCTTGCAAAACCTTAAGGAGGAGAAGCTCCCAATAATACACGATCACAACCTCAAACTCTAGGTTCCTTCTCCGGCGATCGACATACTTCTTTTGTCATTCTTGTACGGCTTTCATATTGTAGCACCCCAAACGAAAGACAACACATCTCCCGCACTAGGACCCGACACGTGTACGAAATGAAGAGTCCGCACACGTACCAAATCAAAGCGAACGAATGACAAACAAAAACCAAACCTAGGCTAGACGGTACGTAGACCCCGTACAATGTAATATGCAAAACCAAAATGCGGAAGCAACACAAAATACGGGATAACAAAAACCAACAAGTTCCAAGCATAACAATACGTCAAATCATACAATCACACGCTCACAAGCAATGGCCACGGGCCGGTGAGAAATAAAACATACGATCACATGCAGACTTGGCTCACAGGCCTCTTTTAAAACGTAAAGACAATTTTTGACAAGGGCAAATTAAATATAAAAGGTGCCGACACGGCTAATAACTGAACGTCAACAGAATACAGAAGACATAACTGACTCAGATAGAACTAAGGACTCAACTTGAAACCACCTAGCGCGAACCAAAACTAGCACTTGAAACTGAAGAGGGGAAAAGGGGAGGGATCAGTCCAAACAACTTGACTGAGTGAGGGGGCTTAACTGACTGACACTATGCATAATAGGGAGCATAACACGTATCAAAACAAACATTATGAACCGGGATTAGGGTTTTGTACACCAAAACCAAATTTTAAACTAAACTTATTCATACTTAAACTTATTCAAAAATATATTTTAACTTATTCAGACACGTATCTTAAGCTTATCGTAAATTAGACTTAGCGTAAAGAAAAACATAAAGGAAACTCCTATCCCGTTTCAGAATCAACGTAATGTAACTGAACATATACCCGGCGAGTACGGGTCTCTCCCAACTTCCATAACATAATAGAAATAGAACATAACAGAAAACAATCCCACCTCCTTTAGTGATGGAAGGGTCGGCCAACACCAACCATCCAGACAGAACGAGGGGAGCACGAAGACTCAAACCCTCAGGTTCCCATCATCCAACCAAACCTCCTGGCGGATACCGGGTTATTCCTATCAGAGTGGAGTCTACGCTCAGGCTTATCCCGACGGCCCAATGCCGTTCCAGGCTTCCTGACTCGCAGACTCCAGGGCCTATCAGAACTTATCGTTACAGAATTCCCATATTTCAGGGCATACCTCGCTTAACAGACTTAACATAACTGAACATAAAACTTACGTACCTGATCGAGCATACCTTACCTTGCAACTTAGCATATGCCATAACGTACCTCTCCGTGTTATCCAAATCCAAAGCTGCCGCGAAGTCACACGGTTTGGAGCATAGCCTCATTGCAAAACATTTCAAGATTACATACGCTCGTACATATAATTTCAAAACATTTCAACATATGAAAAATCCATACACATATTGTATAAACACATATCTATTATATAAATATAATAGAATAATCGCATGCAGGACTGAAAACGAGCACATAGGGTTGTAGGTCGCTTTAACTAATACAAAATCCTAAAACCTCACCTCAAAGAAAGTAGAGTCTGGTGTGTAGGGCCAAACACTCAAACCTCGCGTGAGAAGTGACAAGACACAAGAACTTAAGAAGACAGAGCATACTCGAACGGTTGTCTCCACCCTGGAGATCACTGTACGAAAAAGCAAATACGATGTACTCATGAGACAAGACTCAAATAAGAACCGCAGAGACGCACGGAGATGCTCAACATGATAGTGGTATGCATAAGTGTCCATGTCTGCTTCTAATGAGGTGTCGTGGTCAATTAGAGCATATTAATGTGCAACAAGGACATATTTACAAGTAGCAATTCTAAATATAAGAATGAGCGTAATTTAAATATTGTACCACATTTAATGTTCCAAGTATGAATCAAAATCATACTAAATAAACTCATGCTCGAAAACCTCATTAATAATAATTGCACTTATTTCCACAATACCATTAAAAGCTCAATTACATAATGGCACTTATCATATTATTACCTAGTCCTCAAAATCGATTACACAAGCATGCCGAAATATTAAACTACACATTAAGTAACATGAACTAGTGTAGATTTAAGTTTAATCGAAGTATTCTAGTTCAAATCCCAAGCATAAATAGTAAAGACACCGATTTACTCCCATTACCACCCTTGAGAATTAATGAATTGCATTCAACTTACAATTGTAGGCAGAGACAAGTGTGTAAAAGAAATATATGTGCACCAATGAAATTCATATACAGATAAGCTATTTCACATTAAATGCATTCTAAGTACCAATCATAATCTCGAAATCCGGATCAAAAGACATTAAATGCATTCTAAGTTCCAACACTTCAACCTCAATCAAAACTCATAAAATAATACTTAAACTCATGCATTAACAAGTATGGAAGCAAAATTCATCAAGAGATCACAAATTTATGCTCAAATCATCAAAGGTATGTTCATATGTGCACAAACGGGTTCCACCGGCAAAATCTCATTCTATCATGGATAAATGAATCCTAAAATCATTCTCTTAACACCACAATATACATAACATCCTCCTAAATCAATATACTACCAAATATCACAAATGGGGAAAAGGGGTCCAAGTGATCAAACCATAAACTCATGCCAAAACCATCACCTATGCTTCCATTCATCTCATATACACATATAAGCACCAAATTGATC
This sequence comes from Lippia alba, assembly GCA_037834125.1. NCBI lineage: Eukaryota > Viridiplantae > Streptophyta > Magnoliopsida > Lamiales > Verbenaceae > Lippia > Lippia alba. The sequence continues at coordinate 21,407 of JBBMKE010172179.1, read as the reverse complement.
AAAAAATCATGCTTGCAAGTCTTCCTTTCACAAACCCATATAAGCATTAATGGAAAATAACTCTCCAATCAACTACCATGCCAAGAAACCATAAATAACTCAAGCAAATGCATCAATGAACTCCAAATGTACAATAAATGCCAACAAATTCAAAGGAAATGCATCAAGCATCAAAACCCATTAAACCCTTACTATTTTACCCATATGCAATCCCAACATTCCAACCAATTAATCCATGAAATATGAAGATGAATGAGATCACAAGAACATAAGGAATGCAAAAATGAAGTTACCTTGAAGTGATATGCAAAGATGAAATGAGTGCCTTGAGCTTGGAGGGCTTCAATGGAGGTTGGGACTTGGAAAAACTCTTCTTTTCTTCTCTTGGGATGGCTGATCGGTTTGGGGAAATATGGAGGATAGAGAGATGTAATTTTTGTATAAAAGGTGAATCAAAGTCAAGAAAGGGTATGGGGTTGGGTCCCACTTCTAGGCTTTAGGTGTGTTTAGTGTACGTAGGGCGTAATTAGTGTAAACGAGGGTCGAAACGAAGTCAAAAAAATATGGGATTAGGTTTATTGAGTTCCATTCATCGAAAGGAACTCAACATAGGTGTCGGAACTCGAATACGAGTTCCCGAGCTCAAGATGCGTTGTAAGGACTCAAGTAGGTCATAATTACAAAATGTCCTCAAAACATTTAAATTAAAAACAATTGAGTCCAAAATTCTAATGCATGAGAACCCCAAAATAAATTAAAATGCGCAATTAAGTCCACGTATCATGCAAAGACAAGAATAAATAAATAAACACACATTTACCTGTCGACCCGGAAACACGGGGTGTTACACTATCACTCTCACACTCCATCTCATTCCTTCATCTTCATTTTATTTTCAAGAACAATAGAGAACCCATTTCTTCTTATTCTTCTCTCTTCTTCCCCAACACCACCACCATCACCAATTGGCACCACCGCCGCCGCCACTCCTCCAGCACCACCATTTCCTCCATCACTCCACTCTTTCCTCTCCATCTCTTCTTCATTTTCACACAAGCTCAAGGAATCAAGAAATCAAGGAAAAAGGGGAAAATGCTAGCTCCACCAATTTCGACAAGCAATTCGACGATCCAAGACCACCACGAGCTCATCCCGATACCCTCATTCCATCTCCTGTAAGACCTCTTTCATTCCTTGGTTAATTTGGCTGATATATGTGTATATTTGTGAATGTATATATTTGTATATATTTGATGGATTTGTTGAGTTCTTGGATTAATACTTGTTTCTATGTGAAATATATGTATTATATTGTTGTTAGAATTGAGTTTGCATGATTGGGTGTTGTTTGAGACTTGAGTTGTTGTGGTTGTTGCCTTCTCGCGCACCTTCCCTGCTATTGCTGCCCCTTTTTAGCGAGTCAGGGCAATTTTCCCGGGTCGGGCAAATTGAGTTTTTGATGCAGAAGGATTTGCCCGACCAAGACAAATTTCCAGTTCAAATTTGCCCGGCCAGGGCAAATTGAGCTGTTGCCTTTTTGTTTTTCGTTCCGTTTCTGCTTCTTTGTTTGTTCTTTTGTTTCGTACGTTTCTTTTATATGTTTTCGGTACTTTAAGTTATGAATGATGCTTGTATGCTATTTTATAATTTTATTTGAATTTACGTACCCTGTTTTTCACCCGAGCATGTGAGTGTTATTCGATTTCTTAGACTTGGCTTGTATTCTTTGTTTTTTCATGAAAATGTGGTGCATTAATTGTGCACATGAACACTATCATGCAATAACATATTATTTTATAATTTCTTATACATGCTCTATCATCTCATATCATACCATGAACACCTCATGCCAATGTTGTGCGTCTTAACTGGTTTCATATTGAGTCATTTATCATGAGTGCACGTTAATCTTGTTCTTATACAGTTCATCTCCATGGCGGAGACTTCCGGATTGAATAGGCACCCGTTTTACTCAAGTTCTTATCTTGTGGCATTCCAGGTGAGGGTGTTTTCCATTCTAGTTATGTATTAAACCCTACAACCATATGCGAAATGATTTGGCCTAAAACCCTATTATATTTATGTATCGTTTTCAAGAGAGTCATCGAGTAAATGTTTTCAAGGAAGGAATGAATTGTATTAATGTATTAAATGTTCTAATAATTTTAATGTTTTAGAGAGACAACGCACAACACGGTCATGTTATTGGGCCCAGGGGAATGTATCGTTAGGTCCGGAACGGTATCAGGCCGTTGGGTAGCCTTTCTTATACAAAGTATCGTTTGAGAATACCTTCACGCGACTTGAGTGGCCGGAAGGTGCGGTATTCTTGAGCGGGTGGTTTATCCACATAAAGGAGCGGGTAGGAGTCATGAGCCCCCGACTCGACACGTAACGATTGGATGGTTCGGGTCTACAGGCCTGACCTTCAACCCAGGGGAAAAAGGTTGGAAAATGTTTAATGCACGAATGTCATGAATGAATAAACGTAACGAACGATTATAACGAATAATGCTTGCATGATCACGTTTTCATTAATTATCACGTTTATTGTACATGGTCGGAGTAAGATTGCAGAATTGTGCACGCTCACTCGCCGAGCCTAATAATCAAGCAATCAATGAAAGTATTTATAAATTGGCTTAGTCGTAAAGTCCGAGCATTGATTGTCATTTTCATGCCCTTTGTGGGAACTAACTTCAAATAGAACTTTGCTCGGGATTTATGACTTGCATTTACATGTTTCTATATATACATATAGCTTCTGCTCACTCAGAATTCTAGAGACTGACCCCTCTTTTCCCCTCTTCTCAGTTTTCTGCAGGTGTAGCTAGGCGGGAGTCAAGTCTAGGCTTTCATTCGAGTCACACATGTACACTTGAGTCAACTTTTTTCATTGTTACTTTTATTATCTTGTATTGTTCATTTAAATAGGCATGTGTGCCATCGCATGATTTATGATTATTGTTGTCGGCCGTGCCAATACATGTATTTAATTTAGGCCCGTGGCCATTTCATGTAATTGTTTAAATAGGGATTATAGCCCATTATTATTTATGTTGAGCCTGTGAGCTCTTGTTGTTATTATTTGATATCATGTGCTTCCGCATTGCACTCATCTTGTTATTGAATTAATTGGTACAGGGTTAGTTTTCCGCCTAGCTAGAGAGTTGTTTTTATTTTTCACTCGTTCGCTATGAGACCGGCTCATGCTTGGACTACCCATTTCATGTGTGAGCTAGTCTTGTAGTGCGGGGGATGTGGTGACTTTCGTCGCAGGTGCTACATCCTTATAATTTCATATACATGCTCTGTCATCTCATATCATGCCACGAACACCTCATGTAGCACCCCAAACGAAAGGCACCACATGCCTCGCACTATAGCCCGACACGTGTAACGAAATGAAAAGTCCGTACACGTACAAAGCCACAGCGAACGAGTGACAAAAAAAATCCAACCTAAGCTAGGCGGAACGTAGACCCTGGTTGAAAATTTAAAACCTATACAGAGTGCGTAAAAAAAAATTTCAAGCACAAACAAAAGCATCAGGATCGACATACAAGCGTACTCACAAGCAATGGCCACGGGCTGACATAATTTAAATCACACGAGTCACATGTAAACTTAGGCTATCAGGCCTCTTTTATAATGTAAGCAAACCCGACAAGGGCAATTTAAATCCTCTGTGGCTCACAGGACACATCTAAATGCATAATTATGCATACGTGCGTTCAAACCATTCTAACTTTTACAAATTCCAGATGTAAATGAGAATTCATAAATTAAAATACAGACTCGACTCGAGACAGACTTCAAAGACTGACTCACACCGCCTAGCCCGAACTCCAAAGCTAAACCTGTAAACTAAAAACATAAATGGGGAGGGGTCACTCCAAAGACTGAGCGAGGGGCTACACACGCACGCGTACATAAGTATACGGAGTATAACACATAAAGTATATTAAAATTCATGATCCGGGATATGGTTTTTACAATCCAAAACAATTTACCAGTGATAATTAATATATAGGGAGGATTTTGGCCGAAGGCCAAAACAACCAAATTTTAGGTAATTATGAATCCATGCTCGTTTCACGAATCAAGTTTACACCCACACACACTCGAGACTCGACGAGCACGAGCCTCAAATCCACTTACTTCTTTTATACTTAAACATATCAAAAATGCAAACGAAATAGAAACAACACACATACCCCCTTCTCCGGGTGATGGAAGAGTTGTGCACACCCTAACCATCCACACAAATCTGTCAGGGTCGTGAGTTTCGCGACACTCACTTTCCAAGGACTCCATCTCCCCACCTGCCTCCCAGTGGGTTCTGGGTTGATCCTTTCAAAGTTGGAGACCTCACTAGGGAGTAACCAAGACACCTTTCGCACCAATCTCCTGGGCCTCACACAAAATCCCACAGGAACACTCGTTGGACCAACAAACGCACGTAGCACTTGCATATCGTACTTATAATAGCGTAGTACATATCATACTCACATACTTAACCCACACACGAATCAAAATAGACTAAGCGTACATAGGCTTATACATAGTGCTTCATACTTTCAAATCAAACTATATGACAAAGCTAACAAATACGTACTTTGCACATATCTACATATATACATAAAGCTTATAAATCGCATGCATTCAAAATGAGCACATTACAGTAGGGTATAACTATATACTAACCTCATCTGGTACCAAACAAAGCCGAAGACAAAGCCAATGGTCCGTCCCGGAAGCTGCATTACCCACTTGTCACCACCCCGGGTGCACCTGAACCAAACTGAATACAAACAAAGGACTCAGACTCAAGAATGAACCACAAAGATGCACGACAATGCTCAACATGCATATGGATATGTATAAGTGCTCAAGTTGTGCTTCTAATGTGGTGTTGTGGCCAAATTGGACATACTAATGCACAAACACTTAAAAGATGCAATCACGTACGTATGATTCAAACTCAAATCACTTATATGCAAATTAGAACCTTATGATTTAACAAAATCATATAATACACTAGGACACGTTCATGTGCACAATAAATGCAAATAACAGAAATCAAAAGACTAAGTAATTCTAATTATTTCATATTAATTTACATAGCACATATCCAATTCATATTAATTCATATATTGCATAACAAATTCATATTCGCACAATTAAACTATCCTTACGTGCAAAAGTCCCTAATTAAATCCTATAAGTTCCATAAAATTCATATATTGCATAACAAATTTATATTTCACATTTCTTACCAAATTCATATAGTACTAAATCAAATAAGTCATATAATAGCAAGTTACAAATTCATTCAAACTCACGAAGTTACAAATCAAATTCCAATCATACAAAGTTTACACAATTCACATAATGCATAATAGATTCAAATTCAACTTAGGTAATTAAGCTTTAATTATAATATTTTCAAAGTAAATCATTCAAGGTATATTAATTTATCTTTAGAAAATTAAGGTTATTATATTCGACTATCTCATGCCAATGTTTAATTAATCAAAAGTTATACAAATTTACATTTTCTAAAATTACACAAATATCCCTTGTTCAAGAATTACAATCAACCAGTGGCGTAAAACGAAACAATTATTAATCAACAATCATGAATTCATACACTTTATATTTCTTTACATATATTCAAATACCATATGATGCATTTTTATTCATTTATCAAACATACAAGAACAATTACAATTCAAAACTATCAACAACTAATATAATTTCGATACAACGAGGCTCAATTTACAATTCAAACATTTATTCATATCACATTTCATACTATACATAATTTCATATACATGGAAGTTCATAACGATTGACAAATCAAGCAAATTCGCAATTAAAATCATTTAAACAATTAAATCTAATAATTCCAAACTATATAAATAAATTCGTAAAAAATAAACCGAGTGTCCTATTGACGAACCGAAAGCGGCATTAGACTTACTGCGTCGAGAAGAACAAGCTGCCCGGAAGCCGCCGGAGCGCCGCCCCGGAGCTGCCGGAACAGTGGCGGGCCACTCAGCCATCGCCGGAACGTGCCAGAAAATTCCCCAAAATTCATCCTAGCTTGAATTCTTCGTCCTCATTCCAATTCCTCGATCAATTTCTAAAAATTCCAAGCTCATTGTCTCCAATTTCAAAAACAAGATTACGAAAGCTCTAAATCTTCAAACTTCAATTACTTTCAAACCGGTGAACAAAAATCGAATCCATAAAAGGCATCAACTCACCCATAATGAGAGCTCCGAAACGCCTATGCTCAATGCCGGAAAAAGTGGCCGGAGCTGACCCCCATTGCGTACCGCGGCTGCCACTTGCCGGAACCGCTACCTACGGCCACAATCTCATCAAATCGATGCCGGAAATGGAACCAGGGGGTCGAAAAAAGGTAGAAAACACCAACATTCGTCGGAGAAAGCCGCCGGAAGGTGGCGAATCACGCCGCTATAGTGCAGAGCTGCCGCGGCCGAACTTCAGGCAGCGTGTGTGGGCCCATCGTGGCCACACTAGTCACGCCGCCAACATGTACCTGTTCGCTGGGATGTCTACTTCCAATCTCCGGTGGTCGTGCATTAAAAAGGTGGTCGGAACAGCCTCGAATTGCCGGTGAAAGATGCCCCTTTTTCATGCCATTTTCTGCAACTGCCGGAATCGTTATCTACGGTGGTTTTCCAGCTATACCGAGTCCGAAAATAGACTCAGGAGGTCGAACACGGTGGGTAGGGGGTGGCTTGCCGGCGAGGGTCGCCGGAATTGCTGCCGGCTAGTGGTGGCAGAAACCACCACTTTCGCGCTGCCGCTGCGCCGCCACAGGTCGTTGGTTGGCCGCGATCTTGGTACAGTTGAGACCGCGTCGTTGAGAACTTCAAAAAGTACTATTGGGTCGTCGAATTCCATCGAGTATAGGCCGATTTTGAATTTTTGTGTGTGAGGTGCGTGAGGTGTGCGTGTTTCGTCGGGGAGAGAGAGCAGACCGAGGAGAGAGAGGGCGAAGCTAGATTCTGGCACGAATTACGAGGATTTGGGATATTATACCGGATTCTCAAGCATGAAACAATCGGTAGAAGGGGTAAACGATGCCATAATTGGGCAAACTTATAGTCTACGGACTCGATTCGATGCCCCGAACGCATTAGAGGGGTCAAATAGATCGAAATCTCGATTGAACGAGAAATGACCGAAAAACCCCAAAAGGAGAAAATTGCAAACAAACCCCTAAACTCTTAAAGAGTTCAAAATAGGACCACGCAAAATACAGAATCACATAATCACGTAATTAAACACACAAAAAGGAAATACGTGGCGAGATCTTAGACGTCTGAAAAATCGGGATGTTACATGTACCTTTCATAAATCATATAAAAACGATCCATAATTTCCAAACAATGATCATAGCACATATTTCAACATGTATACAATTCATATGAATCATATAAGAAAGGTAAAGTAAGCGATTAAAGTTCACAATCCAAGTATCAAAGTGTTCATACGCATAAAGGAACAATGAAGCCATGCAGACTCATACCTTGCACATAACACATCAAACAAATCCATAAATTTCAAAAAATGAGCATAATACATCATATAACATGTTAGAATCATAATTGGGGTGGGAGCTTATGAGAAAAAACAGAAAAGAAGTGCAAGAAGAAACTCCGAACATGATCTTGCAAAATCTGACAGTTTTCTACAATGCGTAAGCCGCCGTAAAATGAAGATATCTGAAGATTTAAAAGTCCAAATTGGGTTTTATTTATTGGAGATAAAACTAGACAAATAAATATTTTCAATGATGTATGGCTGGAATCGTGGTTCAAAGCAGTCTAAAAATGGCGTAGGTGTGAATTTGGACAAGTGCAGAATTCCGGCAAAATGGCGACACAATTTTGCAAAGATCATATCTCACAAACCACGATGAATTTTGAGTTGAGTCCAATTGGAGGTTATTTTAAACTCAAAAAGGTATGTTGTATCAAAATTTCAGGTCATTTGGAGCTTTTTAGCTTGTGTAAAGCTCCTGTACCAAGTAATGGCATTACCCAGGTTTGTGCATAAATGGGGTAACAGTCGTTACCCCTTACCGAGACTGGTTCTTGCGCGATTTCCTCCCTGTTCAGCCCTGAATTTCACCTCAAAACATACCAGAAATATATATCACACATATAGGCATGAAATGGCTGCAAAAACGGCCACAAACCATGCATATAACTCATCTGAAACCAACCTGAAACATAGCACAATCATAGAGCATAGAATAGTTTCAAGTTCTTGCATATTCTTTCATGGTTCATCAACGGTAACTCTCATATAACTCAACTACCAACTAATATCATTCCATACAAACATTTATGGATGTGTTTAGAGCAAGAATCATCAATCAATCCACAAGACACCACAAGAGAGCATGCTATCTCAACAAAATCCATCAAACCCTTACTATTCCACATTTGATCCAAAACCCAATCAGACCTCAATCAAATCTTGCAATTACATGCTTAAAACAACAAGGAGAAGATGCCAAATAAGAATTCAAGCTTACCTTTAAGAGATGGGAGGAGATGGAGGTGATGAGCTCTTGGAGAAGAAAGTGAATAGTGACTTCTTGAGGGGAAAGGGAAGCTTGGTTTTGGCTGCTGAATGCTCCAAGTATGAGATTGTAAAATGGCTTAATTTTGGTTATGGGTGGCTAAGGAGTAAGTTAGGGACACATAGGTTCTAACCACACCTCATTTGGTTAAGTATAACTCTAGTTAGGGGAAATTTAGTGTGAGGGTGTCATCTTAGCCGAGGTTGAGTGTTTCATGTGAGTTCCGGGTGAATTTCGAGGGTCCAAATGAGTTTAGAATAATATGAGGCTTGTCCCGTTGAGTCCAAATCGTCAATTCGAGCTCATAGTCCAAATCGTCGATTCGAGCTCAACGGAGGTGACAAAATTCAAATCCGAATTCTCGAGCTCAAGATATGCAAGCCGGACCAAAAGATGCACTAATTGCTCGTTAGCCTCCTTTTTGGTCACGTAAACAAAATGAAATACAAGTACATATACACGTTCATAACCCTCATATCCACAACATACTCAAATTCCACGAAAATCCGAACTCAAATCATATAGAAACGACACGCGATCACAACACTCATGCACATATAGCTCAAATAACCATTCAAATTCATTAAAACACTTATTCCTATAATTTCAAATATTCACAAATTGACAAATAATAATGAATTTAAAATATATAAAATACTTATGATCAAATATTTCACGCAATTAAGTAAACACATAAGTCATACATATACCGTTGAAAAACCGGGGCGTTACAAATATATTAGTGAATGTACATAAATATTTGTTAGAATCATTTAAACAATTAAATTCCAATGTTTATGCATGATGAATATCTACATAAAAAATATTAGGCATCCATAAATTCTAGGTTTGAAATTAGTGTATCATAAAAATATTAAAATATAATTAAAATATCTCCTTGAGAATTTCAGTAATTGCATTAACCCCTTACCTTTGAGCATTTTATTACATATATTCCCTTTAGTTCCAACATATTAATGGCAAAATAATAAATTTTACACATTTCATTAAATTTATCGGAGGAGATAATGTGTCAAGAGGAAGTTCGTAATTTCTCAAACCTTAGGGAGTAATCTATAATATTGCTTAAGTTTAGGGGGTTGTTCGCAATTATCCCATATTATCCACTGTCATTTAAGTCATTAGAAAAAAAAAAGAGAGAGAGAGAGATAAAGAACTTTCCTTGGTTTAATAATATTTTTATCTTTTACATTATGATTGAGAACTAAAACTATCTTCCTGAGCTGTACCATTTACAACATAGATAAATAAATCTAGTTGTATATAGGAAAATTTTATTTCAAATTTGACTAATACATTTAATATTTAATCTAATATTTTTTAAAAATATTTCAATAATCAAATTATAAATATAAGATACTAACATTCTCACTATACAATTTAATCAAATTAAGTTTAAACTAAAATTAATTCTAAACGTCAGAATGTGATTCCAATTATTCCAAACAATATTTCTATTGCTACAACAATATCAGTCAAGTAGTTAAACAAATTATAAAATATCTGTAGATCATATGCTAGTTTTCTGTAGACCAAGAAAGTCATGGTCATTTTTTACTTGTTTCTTTTTTAACAAATGTCAATGCATCATTACAATATCGAGCACGAATCGACCAAAAGTCTACGCTTCGGGTAATTTTTGGGTCTAAATTCTAAATTTAGTTGGATAAATCAATATTTGAAGAATGTAATTATTTATACTTATTATTTAATTGATGTTAAAAATTAAAAATAATAATTAATTGAATAGCAATATAATTTTAATAATATGTTTTTATAATTAGTTTGGTCCAATTCGGACAAAAATTAATCCAATTTATTATTATTTTTTTATTATTTTCTTTTTTGTAGTTACACTTTCTTTTGTTTAAACAAACACCATTATTCGAATCTTTCTTCCTTTTTTTTAAATGCAAATCTACGACGGAAATATTTATTAAATCAAAAAGAATAAAACATTAAAAAATCAACTCAAATCTCAGGTCTAATAAATTTGTAAATAATTATATTTGTTCGATATATATTGAATATAAATAATTGAAGAAACAACATAACTCGACATCACAATTCTAATAAATTTGTGGACAATTATATTTATTTCATATCTACGAAATTAATATTTTCAAAGTTAAAATTAATAATTTTAAAGATTAAAAGAATTTGATCAATAAAAAATATTTTTTCCACCAACATAAGAGAACAATTAATCAAATTTAATTTGAGCGCTGCTACTAAAATCTCAACGCTGGTAGATTTTTTAAGTTTCGAACTTTTCCTATAGTTACGTCGATTACATGATAAAAACAATAATTATTATTTTTTCTTCGAAATGTAAATCGTGGTTCCCACATGCATTCACGTTGGGATAATGGATTAGTTACACCCTGAATAATTAATTGCTAAATACGATGTGATTTCACCCATATAATTGCTACCTGCCCATTCTCAATTTGTTTGCCATCTTCTCTAAAGTGGTTTTGATGACTAATTAATATTATTGTGATTTTGGACATTCATTATTTCATCCCCCTTAATCATCACTATTCAAAATAATATCGTAGCAAAGTTTGTTTTTTATCCTCTGAAAGCTGCTAATCCGCAATGTAAAATAATAACAGATCAACCATAATCATTCTCCCATTTTGCTTGGCAAAGATTTTCCCTTTTGTGTTCTTTGTTTTATTTTTTCTTATTTGTTTTATAGACATTAGATACCTAACCTGCCTCAGCTAGCAATTGGACCTGTTAAATGTTCTGTATACCATCTATATTCAGGTGGTGTATGTATATAAATAAAATAAAAAATTAAATTAAAAATTAAAACATGAGATCCAAACACACCTCCAGTTTCTATAAGTTTATAATTATATGCCTCTTGATTTTGTATATGCAGTCATGTAAACTAAAATTAAGATCTCGACCAAAAAGTATATATATATTGCTTCATTGCTACAATCAAATAGATATACCAATTTAATGATAGTAATAATTTAATGATAGTAATACATCGTGTGGGATGGAGTAAGGGCCATTCTGACTTCTTACGAGTCATCCGGCAGAAAATACTTTTTGAATGGAGTAAAAAGAAACTTGGAATCGTCGATTTCTTCTTTAAAGATTGAGATGAGTTGATGTCGATTGATGGTGTGAAATTTTTTTTATCAAATTCCAAAACCAGTAAGAAGTTCCCCACTCTTCTTTGATCCGTCATAAGACCGACTGGCAGCCTCGACCAGCGGAAATGCAATGTGTTTGGAAACTCGGGATCGTAAATGGATTCGAGTATCAAAAATATAATTTAATATTCATTTTGATTCGAGTATCAAAAATATAATTTAATATTCATTTTTTTAAACGTACCAACTATTAATAGGAATAACTTTTAACTATCAACGGCCATAGCATCCCTTGAATTTCTTAAGAATATCCAACTTACATCATATCATCATGAATCAACAACTCAGAACATTAATATCCCTTAAAATTTCTTAAAAATATCCAACTCGATCACATGAACAAAATGAAACCTTAAAGAAATTTGAAAAACAAAAGAAAATCATAAAATAATCAAACTGTCCAAAAATACCTCCCACATAACCAAATTTCGACACACATCAACAATAAAATTTAAACACACATGCATGCATTCACACTTTTACAACAATCATTTTGAAGAAATATATATTAATTCACTTTCCAACATCGCGCTATGACCACCATTACTGTTAGCCATGAGAGTGCGGACCACCGTGGCGGCCACCACCACTTATCTCTCCGCCGCCGCTTTCAGGTTCACACTCAGCAGCCGCAGCAGGCACCATAATCGGCTTCTCCTTTTTCTTAGCTAAGCAGAGGAGCCCAACCGCGATGAACGCGAGGAAGAACAAACCGCCTAAAGAAGCGCACACGGCGATGATGGTGGTGTGGTTGTTTCCGCCCCCGGGACTTGGCGGAACAATTGACGGAGAAAATGGGGTGAGGGCACCAGGGGTTGGTGGAGAGAACGGAGATGGAGCTATAGGGGGAGAGTGATAGTACGGTGGATAAACCGGAGTTATGGGTTTCGGCACCGGTGATGGTGGATAAGAAGGTGATTTTGGTGGTGTTTTAGGTGGATATGACGGTGCCTGCGGCGGCGGGTAGGGTTTGGGTGGGTAATGAGGTGGCTGAGAAGTAGGCGGAGAAGCACCGGGTGGTGGATAATATCCACAGTACTTTTTTCCGTGGCAGGGTGGCGGAGGAGGAGGAGGCGACGGTGACGGTGGTGGAGGAGGTGGCGGAGGAGGAGGGGGTGGTGGGGGAGGAGAATGGTATGTATAAGAAGCTTTGATGCTTTTTCTAAGAGAAGGCATTTTTTTTTTCTTGATTGCTTAATGATCAATTGATCACTTCTTCTGCACTATTGTGTTTGTGTGCTGGTTAATGAGAGATTTGGGGTATATATACACAAAATTAAATCACTAAATTACGATTAAGAATTAAATAATTTGAAGTTTTGAACTAATCATGTAAAATAAAGGTTTTCTTCCCCCAAGTGGTGTCGTTCAAGTTGTACATGAGCGTATGCTTGCTGGCACTTAGAAAGTTAGAAATCATATTAATTTTCCTTTTTGTCTCTCTAATTTCCATTAAAAATATAAAGAGATTAAATTAAATACATGAATTTATACTTGTCTCGTGTGCTTGGTAAAAAAATTATATTTTTTTTAGTTAATAAAAGATTTAAAAAGATTAATAAATCAAATATATAGTAAATATAATATATTTATCTTTTTAATTAGTTGAGATTAGTCGGGTTGAATAAATTAAAAATGTTCCTATATCGGGACATTGGCAACTAATTATCTAAAATATATACTTTCACGTTAGTTAATGATATTTAATTCCTTTAAATCGCTATGATTAGTACAACAGTTGAAGCCGCCGCCGGCTCGAATTCATGTCATTTGAAACAAAATTATTATATGGAGTTGGTACATTAGGGTACATACGCTACTCTAGTAGTATAGTGTTTGTCACATATATATTCATGTGTTTAAAAAGGTGTTGATGGGTCCATTAGCCCATTTTTAAAAGGTGTTGATGGGTCCATTAGTCCATTTTTAGTCTGCAGCAGCACAACCTATCAGTCAAAATGCATGTAATATTATTCTACTTAAGCGACGACTCATATTTTTAGAAATTTAATCATCCTAATATAAAATAAATTGAAATTGGGAAATTTCGAGGGATATTCAAGGATATGATGTCTTGTTAAATGTATTGTATTAGTTATTCATTTTTTTAATATTTTTAAAATGTATATTAGTTGTATAATATATGTTAGATAAACATTTATTAATATTAGTAAAAACAATATCCGTGGCACATTAAATATACCATTTATCCATTTAATTATTGAATAATTAATTAGATTATTTAAAATATTAATTTTAAATTATACATACTTTTAAAATATTATTTTCTTGTCTCGTGTTTTTGTACAAAATACTTGTCAGACACCTCTCACGTGTTAAATCTTTAAATTATTATAAAAAATTAAATTGATTCTATCTATATATAATAGTTTGATTTGTAAAATTCTTTTATATTTTTTTCTTTGAATTAAATTAGTCACTATTTCTAACTTATAAGTTATCCCAATTTATTTAAATAATTAAATATGTTTTAGAAATTTAACACTTCATAATAAATATTTTGTTTTTTTTGTTTTAAATTCGATCCGAGCTCGTGGAATAAGTTCAGCAACAACCAAAGCTGCAAAAAAGACTCGAACAATTGTTTTTGTCTTGGTCCCAATTCAATAATCTTGTTAAAAAATACCATATGTACTATTCAGTCAAAACTACGAATTGTCACCACGAATTAAAAATTTACAAATTAACGTATTCAAATTGATACGAGTCCCATTAAAAATAGTTCACTATTATAAATTTTTACTAATTATATATCTTTAGAAGGGAAGTTTTATATTTATATTAGAATTATAAAATATATATTAAAAATTAAAAGTTTGTAATTTTTTTAAATGATTGACTGTTTTTAATAATTATTAGCAACTAACTTATATTTATAGGCTTCAGTTGCTGTGAAGCCTATATGGAAGTATGGAACTCCAACAACTTGAAGTAAGTTATTTCAAACCAGATAATTTCCAAATTTAAAGAGATTGATCGTTTATTAAAAACTAGTAAATGTCGCACACTCATTGCATGTGCAAATAAAAATAATATTATTATTTAAATATATTAAAATTAATTTTCATATTGATATTTATTCTATAATTAATTTTAATATAATTACTAAATTATGGTAAATGAAAAAATATAAAATGTAGGGAGAAAAGATTTAAAAAAATTAAAATAGGGTGAAAGAAAATAGATAATATAAAGATATTGTTTAGGTAATAAACGAAATAAATAAACAGTAAAAAAAACAAAATGAAAGAGAACAAAATAAATTAGAAAAATTAATAAATAAAAAGAGAAAAGAGGAAAGAAACAAGTCGAACGGTTACAAAGGGAGAAAAAGAAAAAAAAATTAAAAAATTAGGGACAAAAAAGGAAAAAGTCCAAGACACCACATCTTCCCCTAACACTTAATAATATGTATTAAGAATGATGAATCAACTTTTTCTTTTTCTTTTTCAAACTCAAATGGGATTCCAAACTTAACATTATTGGAATCGAACTCAATAATTATTTGAATCAATTCTAATTGGTAAAAAAAATTATCTAATTTTTAAGAAGTTAAGTGCTCAACATAAGATTTGATATACATTTGCTTAGTCTCCACAAAAGGCATGAAATACAAATTTGGGTTTCGAAAACCGGACAAAACCACCCATGACCCAACAAACTAGTTGGTCAGGATTTTACTCGACCATGCACACTTATTTTTTAATTTCTAACTCTTGATTGTGAAGGACATTTAGCTTTTACTCTGAAAAGCTACCCGAATTCAAAGGAGATTAAATATAAACTATCATCATATGGAATATTAATACTCATGAAGTATTGATCTAGTTGTAGATTATAAAAAAATAAATTTTATTTTATTTTCTAAAAGGTTAGAGGCATGCAAATTGCATGAAAAAAAAGGGATAATGATTTTTTGTCATCCGAACTATGACCCTTTTTTTTATAGTGATTTTGATTGTTTTTCAGCGGTTTTGACTCAAGATACCACACATGTGATATGTGTGCGCGGACACCAAGGGTAAATTCATGAAAAAATAAAAAAGATAGTCAGATTTACATATGTTAAAATGGTCAAAACCGTTGAAAAAACAATCAAAACCATTGAAAAACAAGTCAAAACCACTATAAAAAAATTGTGATGGTGGTCTGTCACGAATTAATAGTTTAGATGGCGGTTTCGAGGTCGATATAGTTTGGATGGTGAATTGAAAAAATGGTCATAGTTCGGATGACAAAAAATCATTATCTTAAAAAAAATTCCTCTTGTGCTAGCTTTACACTTCTGTTCAATTAAGTTACTCCCCAATGCAAATTGCATGACAATTTTCTATTAAGACTACTCTCTCCCTCTCCATTCACACTTTGGTAGATCTTTTCACTAATTTGAAATTATAGCAAACATTTCACATTCTGATTTTATTTTATTTTATTAAGAATGTCCCAACGAGAATGGAATTTCATTAGTCAGTTAGCATACAAGTACTTAAATGCAAATGAAGAGCTTTCAAGGTTGCTTACAGCTCAGGTAACGCGAAATGCTGAGAATCAAAGAAAACAATGTAGAGAAATCATTGATAATGTGAGCACCCAAATGGAAGAAGCACTAGCTTCTTTCCAGAATAATGAAACTGCAATTACGATTATTTCGATGATCGATATGACGATCATAAATTTTTTTCGAAAAAGTCGTGATGAGAATAGACGTTTTCGGTTCAGGTTAGTAGTTGGCGTCCATGCTAGAGAGCTACAAAATATGAGAGAAATGGCTATAAATAAGTTAGGAATGCCATCCCTTGGGTTGGACGTGTTTTATATAATGGAAGATAGGAATATCAGAGAAATGGCAGGAGGAGGAGGAGGAGGCGGAGGCGATGAGGAGGAGGAGCAAGAGGAGGAGGCGGAGGACACTGATGATGAAAACTGAACTTTGTTGTTGCTCTTGTTTTTTTGTTTTCTCTTGTATTAAAGCCTCCAACGTTTTTTTTTCTTTTTCCTTCTAGGTTTAGTTTTTTTAGTTTTTGTTTAGTAACTTTTTTTTTTAATTGTGTTTTAGTCTGTTATAAATTTTCTTTAAGTTATTTTGTAATTTTTATTGTTTTTAAATTTAAATATTATCCAAATTCGACATAACTCTTGTGAACATACATAAGAGTTTTTTAGGGTTTCTCCGCTCTGGTGCGCTGTTGACTAACTAATATGGCGGAAACTTCAAATCCTCTGGTAGCGAATAAGTCGCTTGACATACAAGCACTCTCTTTTGCAAAATTAGTTGCGTCGAAGCCAAAGATGAAGAGCTTCGACTTAGAAACGTTTACTCCTGTCGGACATGTAACGGAGTACAGAGGGCGTCCGACTGTTGTTTTCACAGTGGAAGAGGAAGAAGAGCTTTGTGAGGATTTTCGGTTCACATTGATTGAAAAATTAATCTCTGGATATCCGTCAATGGGGTATTTGGAATACTGTTTTCAACAAATGGCTTTCCCCAAGGAAGTTAAACTAAGCTTGTTGAATCGTACTCATGTTTTGGTAAAGTCTGAGGACCACGATGATTATGCTAGGTTATTCTCCAATAATACATGCTACTTTAAAGATTTTTCAATACGCATAATTAAGTGGGCGCCGGATTATGACCCGGAAGTGGAATCTTCAATTGTGCCAGTGTGGGTCTCTTTCCCAGGACTTAAAGCACAAATTGTTAAAAAGAAAGGGCTTTATACCATGGCTTCTGTTTTGGGTGTTCCGTTGCAAGCTAATGAAGCTACAGCAAGGAGCAAGAACACAATAGATCCTATGGTATGTGTGGAGATTGACGTTGCAAAACCTCTCCAAAGATCTATGTTTGTTCGAGTTGGGAACAAATATGTGGAACAAGAGGTACAGTATGGTACAATCCCAAATTATTACAAAAGTTGCCATCACCTTTATCATAAAGTTAAGAATTGTCCCAAGATTAATGGAAGTGATGAGGCTGAGGGGATAACTAAGAATGATGATGTTACTGATAAGGATGAAGACACAGATGGAAGAAAATCAAACGGTAATACAAACCAGCTGGCTGCACAATCAAGATGGAATAAAGGAAAGATGGAGTGGACACAAGTTACAAAAGAAAGTGGTCGTCAAGTGCATGGAGAGGGGGAATCAAACAACCATCCAGAATACTTTTGAGGTGCTTCAAACAGATAATCGGCATGATCAGGATACAAGTGTGGATGATCTAACAACAGACAAAAATCAAAAGGAGACTTCTCCAACTGAAAGTGATGAAGATGAGTCTACAAGGAGCCTAATGGAGAAAGAGAATAACGAGACTTTTTTGGAAGTTTCGGAATAAATGGGTGAGGAGCACAATCTGTTATCTTCAAAGCTTATAGTTGAGCAACAAGAAATGGCTAAACGGGATGATGATGATGATGATACTGAAATTAGAAAAGCTTTAGCTAAAAGTTATGAGAGCATTGCACTTCTTGCTAAACAATAGTCAGATTCTCTAGCGAGAGTCATTGCGAATAATAATGGGGAGGAAGACAACGAAATGGCATTGTTGGAAGAGGATGATAACGAGACAATTGCACACAAGTCTAGATACCATACCGACGATCAAACTCGGTCTAAAGAGACAAGGATAAGACAAATGCGGACAAATCGAAGCATAACAAAAGGTCGGGTAATATTGTGAACAATGCTCAACAGGCCTCTAAAAGGACGATTAGATCGTCGTCCTCCAACACTGTTGAATCATGATTATTAAAGGCCTTACATGGAACATAAGGGGATAGGGAACAAGGGAAGACTCCTTATTCTCAAAAACATATGCAGAAAGAATAAGTTTTTGTTTATTGCTATTCTTGAACCTAAGATTAACCTTGATACTCAATTTAAGTGTCAAAAGTTAAAATTTAGTGTTGTTTATGCCAATGTCTCTAATTACATATGGTTTTTTGTTCGTGAAGGTATACAGGTTGAGGTCCTTTTTGATGATAGGCAGTTATTGCATTTAAAGATAACTGACAGTGAGTGGGCGACTCCGATACTGATCAGTGTGGTATGTGCTTTTTCTGAAATGGTTGAAAGACGACTGTTATGGGAACATTTGCGTGGAACTAGAGATGTAACCTTACCATGGTTAATTGGAGGTGACTTTAATATAACTACTAAGTTTGATGAAAGTTTTTGACAACATCTCGGATTAGGAGAGGTCAAAATATGCATATAAACAGGTAACCAAACAGACAAATAAGCACATAAAAAAGTGTATATACTTCATTTTGTGAAAAAAAATGCATCATTTGGGGATTTAGTTACGTGATTCCTGAATTTTGATACAACATTCTGAAAAATTAAAAAATTGGGGAGTGAAAAAATATTTTGTTTTTGAGTTGGGGAGTAAAAGAGAAGTTTTTCAAAACTGGGGAGTGAGAGGGAATTTTTTCAACTTTTTTGTACTATTCAAATATTGCCCATTGACGATAAAATGTATAATTAAAACAAAATTTTAATGTTATATCATTCTTATATTTATCCCCAAAAGGGGTTTCTTATGAAATAATATTTTTATTGTTGGGTTAAATTAAAATAAATAGCAAAAGTCTACTAGCATGTGTTATGATACTACAACTGGAAATTTTATATTTGAATTTTTGGTTATGCAATTCTTATTAATTAAAAGAATTTTATTATTCCAACCAGAAGCCGGCCCACAAAATAATTAATTGTATTTTCCAACTCGAACCATAATAGGATGAAAAGAAAGAATAAAAACAACTATCTTGCAAATGACAACTTAAAAATTACAAGTATTACCAAATTAATATTACGAAGTACATAAATAAATGTTGTAAAAAAAAACATATGAAAACTAAATCAATTTCCACTACCCTCTTCCCTAGGTGGATTCGAAGGTCACAATAGGCAACCAAGATGGGCCTTGAACAAAAGGTTTCACATTGCCGCAGTGATAGTGGGCTTATATTCGGCCCACTTAACTCGGGATAAAAATATTAGTATTATTTATTAACAGTAACGACAATTGCTCTCGATTACGGTAATTAATTACCTCTTCAATTATAGGCATCTTACAAGGTTAAACTAAATAAGAATTTTAAAGTTGCTTCGTACTAACACACGAGATTGACCCTCATATTTAATTAAGAATTGATGAGTTAATTTCACTCGACCTGCACACTTTTTTTTTTCCAACTTACATACATTTAAATGAGATTCGAATTCTAAATATTGTTTTGGAGATCGAACTCATTAATAACTTGAACTAATTCCTATTAGCAAAAAAATTATTTAATATTCTAAAAGGTTAAGGGTCCAAGATCACATGAAGATCTGATATACACCTGCTTAGTCTCCACAAGAGGCTTGCAACTCAAATTTGTGTTTTGAAACCCGGACAAAACCACCCATCGGACCAGTTGGATAGTATTTTACTAGACGATGCACACTTGATTCTTTAGTTTCTAACTCTTTATTCTGAAGGACATTTAGCCTTTTACTCTGAAATGCTACCCGAATTCGTAGGAGATTAAATTTAACTATATCATCATATGGAACATACTTAAGGATTTTTGATCTAGTTGTAACCAATTAGATTATAAAAAACAAATTTTATCTTATTTTCTTAAACTTAGGATTTAAGATCGGATGAACATCTGATATACACCTACTCATTCCCCACAAGAGGCATGCAAATTGCATGCGGATAAAAATATAAAAAAAAAAAAAAAGAACCTCATGGGATAGCTTTACACTTATTCGGTCAATTAAGTTACTCCCCAATGCAAATAGCATGACAATTTTCTACTAAAGACTACTCTCTCCCTCTCCATTCACTCTTCGCTTCACTGCACATACGCTTTGGAGGCTGGCCTTCATTGTGAGTAATCTATCTCCAAGATTTTGAGTTTGCGTCGCTACTTTGACAGTGTGAAGCGACGAACATCGCCCATATAATATTACGTTGGTCAGCAGAATGGATCTGGCGAAGTCCAAGGGTGGATGAAGCAAAAAAAACTCACAAAATATTGAACGCAGCTCGTCTCTCGACCACACACTAAAAAAGAAGCAAACAGTACAAGAACACCGCCAACAATGGAAAACCGGAGAAAATTTTGTTGGTGGTGTTCTTACTCTTGTTTTCTTTTTGGGTAGGTGGTCAAGAAACGAGTTCAACAGTTTTGTGGGTTTTTTGCTCCACCTACTTCCGGAGCTTCGCCCAGTGGCGGAGCCAGAAATTTTATTCAGGGGGGTCGACTAAAGCATAATACTAAAAAAAAATAACATGTTAAATTCAACTATTTTTTTTAAGTACTTCTAAGTTTGTATTCCATAAATGTTCACATCTGACATGGCATAATGCTAAGCGTCCACGTATCGCCCATGTCGGCCACGTGGGCCAATGGTACGCCATATGAGCTGGCCAACGGGAGGTCGCCTAGGGATCTCCTCGACCTCCCCATTTTTCCTTGGACAGGAATGCGTCCACGTCAACTACTCGACCTCCTTAGGTCGATAGTCCCGTCAACGGACCATCCACCTAATAAAGCACT
>JBBMKE010172070.1:0-15427 GCA_037834125.1 Lippia alba | reverse complement strand
ATCATTCTAATTGTACAAACAGGAACAAAAACGAAATATGAAAAGCCAAAGAAAACAAATTTTACTAAAATATTTTTGAGTCAAACTAAAATATATATAAGAAGAATCATCAAAATTAACATTGTAAAACTCGAATATGCAAAATAAGAAAAATTTGTTAAATAGTTAAAGAAACATGTTAGATGAAAAATATTTTAAAGTAAAATTTCTTATTTTTTTTTTGGTCAACAATTTCTTAATAAACTTTATTAATAAATAAAAAAATAGACAATTAAAATGAAAAAAGATAAATATTAGGATTTTAAGAATAAAAAACCTGGAATGTCCATATACAATAAAAATGAAATTAAGAACAAAAATTAACTTTAGAGAAGCAAATAATGAAATTAAAAAAAAAATCAAAAAAGGAAAAAGAATTTTACATCCGTAGTAGTAATAATAATAATAATAATATTCCAGTTTCTTATTTTCTCGAGGAATATTTGGTAGCATTTATTGCCTTGCCTATTAGAGAGATCTGAGAATCTGCTGTGGAAATACCAGGATTCAATTAATTATTAAATGAACCTTTTACCCTAAGCTATTGGAAAGAATCGAGTCTATTTCAATCCAAAGATCTCATAGAAGAATTATAATCGAGGTAAATGTCTATAATAAAGTTGGAATCTTTAAACCAAATTGTCATACCTTACCAAAATGATATGTGAACCCGGACATCTATATATTATAATAGGTTGCAATTTGGTTCTTGTAATATCTAATACACGAATACTCATAAAAAAAATATTATTTTATATCATATCGTATCGGATATTTATATCTAACATTATAATATGATATGTAACGCTTTCTATATAAAAAAATTAAAAAAAAATTATGTTATCATATCCATGTTATATTGTATTTGTATCATCATATTTATATTTATATATCATAACTTAGTAATAAAAGGAGTGTCTTGCATTTACTTCATTTTTAATTGACAATTGGGTACTTGCAACCCATAAATTGTTAAGATTCGTATCATTACACTAACACCCAAATTTATTTTATATACTCAGTTTTATTTGATGGAACCAAGTACGAACGCTCACATATTTTGAAAGGATTTTATATATTTATCTTTTTTTTATAATTTATTTATGTAAATTGAGTAGGATTGAATCACTAAAATGAAAATTTCTCTCATAAATGATCTGAATTTTTATTTTTTTTTGGAAACTCAAGTCACTCAAAGGGAAATATTATTTCAAATCATGAAAAACAATAAGAAATACAAGAAGAAATAACGCACGCCGAAACCGCAATTACAACAAATTTGTGAGCTATTATATTAGCATCACATCTAGTAAACGAAAAAGGAACCCGACTCCTTAAAATTGAATTAATTCCTTCCAAGTTTCGCAGCCGTCTTTTCTCCGAATTCAGAAGAATAGATTTATTGGCCTACAACAGATAACTCGGCCAAAAATTTTCTCGGAGAAATACAGAAAAACAAAAACCTGAACCTAAAACTAACAAAACATTAAGGGGCAAAACTTCCATACGAAAGATTCGAAAAAAAACATAACTGAAACAAAGAAAAAACAGTGACGTCAAACGTCTTTGTACCATAAAATCCAGCTAGATGTGGGAGGATGACTACAAATTTAAAAGAGTGACGACGACAGTAACTTCAATAGAGTGGCAGCAAATCTGAGCGGATTTCGACAAAATAAATTTGAGAAGCTGACGACGGAAAAGAATTGGTCAATTATCCGGCGGTGGAACCATGCATGATAATGTTATCCACCGCTGGATCGAAATTTTAATTGATTGTCTTGCCTTGAATTTGAATAATTTAAATTAGGGTTTTAGGCTTTGAGAGAGTTTGAGAGAGAAAAAGTATCAGCTTTGTGCCGATTAAAAATGACCTGATTTTAAAAACACTACGAAATTATTATAGTTAAATCTGGTTTTTGTGTAAATATGCGTTGCTGGCTTGCGCTAGTTGTCATAAATCTATATTCTTGTTTCATCTATTTATATCTACACTATGATATATATCAAGGGCCATTTTTGATTAATTTGAGTCAATTTTGATTTAATACTTTTTTTGAATTTTTTTAATTCTTTAAAAATTATTTTATTAATTAATTAACTTTAAGGGGAAAAAAGAACGTTTTTATGACTTCAATTATTTAAAAGATCACATTAATTGGTTTAATCTTATAAATTTGGGTAACGTTCAACTAATAATATTTATTGATACTAAAAAGGGAAAATTGTTCAATTCATCCGGCAGGTATGTCCAACTTGAAATCTTAGGGCATGTTTTTGGGAAATGACAAATGTGGGACTTCAAGTTTTTGAATTATGAAATTATAGGACAAATGCTCACCAGAATCCCCTTTTTTTGCCGGATTTTTTCACTGGCGGCCGGAACGACACCTTTGCACCTGCATGGATTTCTTTCTTGCCACATCGGATTAAAAAAATATTTAAAAAATAAAAAATAAAAAAGGACACATACCTCAAATATTTTTTTATCTTTAACTTAAAATAAAAAAGTATAATATTTTATAATTTTTAGAAAATAAAAAGAAAAATAAGAAACATTGCACACAATATATATATATATATGTATATGTAATGTATATTTTTAAAGTAAATATATATACGCACCCTTATATTTTTTTAAAACTGTAATGTATATATATTTTGATTTCTGTAATGTATATATCTGTAATGCCTTGTTTTATATAATATATATATATATATGTATATTTTTAAAGTAAATATATATATGCACCCTTAAATTTTTTTAAAACTGTAATGTATATATATTTTGATTTCTGTAATGTATATACCTGTAATGCCTTGTTTTTTTTTTGTTTTTCTAAAAACTTTTAAAATATTATACTTTTTTATTTTAAGTTAAAGATAAAAAGTATTTGAGGTATGTGTCTTTTTTTATTTTTTATTTTTTAAATATTTTTTTAATCTGACTTGGCAAGAAAAAAAAATCCATGCGGGCGCAAAGGTGTATTCCGGCCGCCAAGTGGAAAAATCCAGCAAACAAAGGGGATTACGAGAGCATTTGTCCTATAATTTCATAATTCAAAAACTTGAAGTCCCACATTTGCCATTTCCCAAAAACATGTTCTATGATTTCAAGTTGGACATACCTACGGTTGAAATGAATAATTTTCCCTAATAAAAACCTATTAGATTGCTTCGGTAATGATTTGAATATATATTACAAATTATTGATTTTCTTAACCCTAATCGACGCCAATCGATTCAAAAATAGGTAGTCAATTGAATGTTTGATCCGGCGGTAGAGAATACTATTATTGCTCCATCGGCTAGCTGACTTAAATCAAATTTATACCGTCGTCCATTTTTCAAATTTGTATCGTCGAGATCCGCCCAAATTTACTGTTACTCTCTCAGATCTACCACCATCTTCTCAGAGTCGACGCCATTCATCCAGATCTACTGTCATCCTCCCAAATCTAGCAGGATATGCTCCGCCGCTAACTTTTTTTGTTGCAAAGACGGTTTGCATCACTATTTTTTTGTATCTTCCGTATGAAAGTTTTATCTCTTTCATATGGAAGTTTAGTGATGGATGCCGAATTCGCCAAATAATAATCCTAAACCACCAAACACAATAAACTATGTATAGTGGTAAAGGATCGATCCCGCAGAGATTGGATGGTTTCATAAATCTCTTTATAACCAAGCAAGCACGCAGCAAAAGTAAAAGAGGATGGTTAACGCAATAAACTAAGTGCAAGAAATTAAATAACAAACTTAAATTAAACAGACTAACTAAAGAACATAAACACAAAGTGATTAGGAAATAAAACTCAATCATTGATGCAAAGATAAACTCTTAATCCTATGATAGATTGGCGATAGCACCAACAAGCTCTGGAAACCTCGTCCTTTCTAACTTATTTGGTGATTAAGATACGATCTCTAATCAACTCCCTAACCGATAAACAACCTTGTAGTTACGATCTCAAGATTTAATTTAATGGCAGCTTTAAAGCACGAAAAGAACACCAATCCTAGTCAATGAACTCACTAGCTCGGATCATTTAAACTAGTTTGCATGCTTCCCTACACAACTCAAACATATAAAAATACACTCTAGTGATGGTTAATACGTGGTCATGGCTTACATTACTGATGATTATGGATCAGTTTCAGCATGAGATTGTTATGCAGAATTCAATCAAAGATAAATCTGGCCAAATCTACCATCAATTAATATGCAATAATCAAGAAAACTAGAAACATACAAGATATTATGGATTAAAAGCTAGAAATACAATTAAATCTCACAAATCATAGCATCAATTGCATTTTCCTAAATTTAGGAGATAAATATGTTAATTGATATGATTTGATAAATAATTATAATTTTCAAAATATTAAATATTATGGAGAATTCATTAACCAATCAAATAATTTTTAAAGAATAAAACAAAGGAGGAAAAAGTATTCGGTCAAAATTGATGTAATTAGAGTCAAACATACTCTTTCTATATATTATAGTATAAAAATAGATGAATATAAATATAGATAGATAGATAGATAGATAGATAGATAGATAGATAGATAGATAGATAGATAGATACCCTTCTTCGGTGAACCTTTGCGTGCCAAGTCTGGGCAATCCTCCCCATTCCTATGGCTTCTATCTCTCATTCTTGTTCGGAGGTTTCCTCTTGGATGAATCATGCTCTCCAGGCGTTCCAGCCCCCGACGAAAGGTCTCTTCCTCACTTGTTTGTGGGCGTTGTGGTGGAACAGGAATTCCAAACTCATGGATTCAAACTCGCTCATGCCTGACAACCTGGCTGCTTCATTATCGAGTTTCATACTAGTATGTGGAGGCTAATTCTCTTACCCGTCAGCCCCGCGCCCTCTCACCCCCAACTCTATGGATTAAGCCCCCTCCTGGGGTGATTAAAATCAACTTTGATGGAGCACTCTTCCTCGATCGCCGGGAGTTCGGAATTGCATGACTCGGCGGGGTTGTGTGTTGGTTGGTTTTCTGATAGGAGGGAGGGACTTCTTACCCCCGAAGCTGTGGAAGCTCTTGCGCGCTCGAAGCTGTGCGTCTAGCTTGTTCTAGAGGATGGTCAAATGTTCTTGTTGAAAGAGATTGCTTAAACGTGGTGGAGAAAATTCGTAGTAATGCTCTGGATGATTCTCCCATTGGCCACATCATTTCGGATATCAAGTTGCTTGCCTCAGACCTTGGCTCGGCTAGCTTCTGCTTTACTCCACGTGGGGCGAACTCTGCTGCCCACACTATTGCATGACATGCGGCCCCGGCCTATTCTGGTGTTTTCAATTTCCCTGCAGTTGCTTCTTCTTGTGTTCAGTTCGACATGTCCTTTCTTGCTCCTTGTTAGTGTCCACACTGTTTGTGGGCTTTTCCTTGAAAAAAAAAAGATAGATAGATAGATAGATAGATAGATAGATAGATAGATAGATACAATTTGCTTATTTAATTAATTGGTACATTCTCTATTATTTTATTGGCATTTTTTCAAAAATATACATTGAAAATTTTAATAAATTATAGAACTTAATTAGAAAAGAGAATTTTTTCGTTATTAGATTGTCAAAATGAAAAACTTGTAATACCAACTTGAATTATTTTTCTATTTAAACGTATCTTGCAAATATATATGACTATTATCGTGGTTAACTATATTACGAGCTGAATCTGAAGAGGTTAGAACTTGGAATAAAAGTCGATCAGTTAGATAGTTAAGTATATTAATTTTGTTATGTCATTTTTGTTAAATTTTATGCGAGTCATATGATAAGTGAGATCACGGTGAATCGAAAGGAAGTTGCTCCATCCCCACTCTAACCCTCTCTTTCTCTCTAGGCATGGTGGGGGGCATGACTCATGCAATGTAAGAATTCAAAGGCTGCTTCAACTGTATTATATTGTATTACCTCAAGTCAACTGATAACTCTTTTGTCTTTATCATCTAAAGTCAGCCGTCTAAATATTCTAGGCTGGAATATCAGCGTATTTTGCGATCCCTTGATCTAGAAAGACTAGAATGAATATTCGATCAATTTACATAACATGACTCAGAAGTCAGATGTAAGAAATGCCCCAAGGAACTTGGACAAAAAATAGAAAAGGAAATTAGGCATGGGATAGCCGAAATAGGAGACTTGAAGAGGTGATGAATTGAAGCATATTTAGGAATCAGGATTGGGGGGACCAAGAGATTCGAATTGAGACAAGAGCTAGGTTGAGGGAAAGAGAAGAAAAGTGAACGGATTTGAAATCTAATTATAAAAATATTTTAAAGGATAAATAAATAATTTATTAGTAAGTATTTATACCTATAAATGAATAAATTGTAGATTTGAATTTTATTAAAAGTAATTAGGAATTTGGTCTTTTGTTAGAAAGATTCTTTTGACAAACTACAGTTTGTACACCTTTAAATTATATTCAATTAGCGTATATCCTGTTATACACATAATTTTTAAATTGTCTTATATGTGTAAAATAATATAAGATTTTACCAAGTAATTATCTTGGTATAATATATGTAACGATTTCATACAATTTTCAAAGGATAAAGTTGATTTGAGTAATTGCTAATGCGTTCCACAATTAACGTTATATTAAGTCAAGTATCAAACACTACAAAGTAATCAAAACTATTGAAATTTAAAAGTCGTCCTCTGGAAATGGTGTTTTTCGCTTTTCGTCCTAAACTTTTTATTTGTCACAAAATTAATCCTGAACTTTTGCCAAAAATCTCACATTTAGTCCCTTCGTTAATTATTTGACACTTTCATTAATTTTTTAGTGGAAAAAGGCGCGTGTCACTCACGCGCCACTCACATTAATTCAGAGTGCGTGAGTGACCCGCCCTTTTTTTCGTTAGAAAATTAATGAAAGTTAGATAAGGACTAAATGTGAGATTTTTTGGAAACTTAGAGGATGTATTTTGAGAAAAGTGAAAAGTTCAGTATTAAAAGTGAAAAACACAATTTTCAGAGGACAAAAAATGATATTATAGCAAAAAATGCTATAATTCATATAGTACATTACTTTTATAGAAAATGCATGTATCTACTCTTCTAGAAAGTCAATTAGTAATGTACAACTCAAATATATATATATATATAACCATGAAAATATTCCTACAATAAAAAAAAAGTTAAAATCTAAAAAATAAAACAAATAAATTAATAAATAACATTAAGAGTAAAGTAATAAAATAAAATAAATAATATATGCATATTTATTACTTGAAGAATGATATTTAAGTAATAATATATGAAAAACATTAAGAGATGGATGAAAATAAATAATATATCATCTCATAGAATAGGTAGAAAAAAAAATGATATTTATCTATTAAACAAACTTATCGATCTAGTAAAATAAAAGTTGAAAAAAAGAGAAAAACTTGCTAACCTATATCCACATATGTATATACATACACACGCGTCTATATATATGGTAGAAATTTTAAAGAATTTTAATGAGTATTATTAATGACAAAAATAAACTAAGGAATCCGCTCGAACTTCAAACATCTCTTTGAACTTCATATCTCTTGATATTGGCTAAGACATTCGCTCGGTCTATGCGTGCTCGGCCATTGACTGCTCCGCTATTGAGTGCTCAGCCTACACGTGTTCGGTCATTGCGTGTTCGGCCTATGCGTGC
The DNA here is from genome assembly GCA_037834125.1 of Lippia alba. NCBI lineage: Eukaryota > Viridiplantae > Streptophyta > Magnoliopsida > Lamiales > Verbenaceae > Lippia > Lippia alba. The sequence continues at coordinate 7,711 of JBBMKE010172070.1, read as the reverse complement.
TCGGCCATTGAGTGGTAGGTCTATGCGTGCATAATCATTGATTGCTCGGCCATCGAGGGCTCGACCTATGTGTTCTCGGCCATAAAGTGTTCAAATACGCCCAACAATCTTTGTGCACAACGGTTACCCATACTTCCCAACAACTCCACGATCTAAAAGCACCCACTAAGTCTGATCGGACATGGCGCTGACTCACACCTATGGTATAAATATCACTTTCTTCATTGGAATCAGGACACACATTTTACATACTGAAACTCTGTTAAAATTTCGGTTCATCACTTTCTATTTGGACAACCTGATTGGTTAAAGAACCCCTACTTAATTGATTCATAGAGATTTGAAGCCGATTACATTCATTCAAAGGCGATCAATTTCTGGCATTATCAGTTTGACGCCATTTTTGGAAACCATCGGATTTTCCAACCTTTTCTCAATTTTTTTTTCTTGTTTCGCTTAGAAGATGACCGGATCAAAATCGAATTCGGACTAGCTCTAGCTTGCCGCCGTGACTGTCCCCAACCCTGAGTAAGTTAACCAAATGTCGACGTGTTGCGCTGCTCTCTCGCCGGCATTCCCGCATAAAAGAAACCACACCAAGAAAGAGATGATTGAGGATTCTTGCACCATCCTCGAAACTTGAGCGTAGGCCGACCCTTCTCACACAGGGCATACGCAAATCTCTCATTCCACCCCTTGCCATTCGATGAAGTCAGGGACCTCAAAAATCGAAAATTGGTCTTGGACTGGAGCTGCCCCGAAGCCAAGGTTTCGGAAGTCACTGAAGATTGAAACACTTTGAAAAGGCAGAAGATATTGGGAGTGATTCTAAGGCACCTCAACAAGTCCCTGAAGCCGTTGATCATAGCGTAGGAGTTGGGCATTAATTACAAAGGGCTTATCTTCAACACATTGAAGAATTCAAGTATTTTCTAAGGAATAGGGACTCGGAAACCATTCTCAACCGCCAGGAAGTTGAGTTCTATACAATTTTCCAGCGAGTTTGTCATCCGATCTCCCATCTTCGGCCTGATCACTTTGTACCCCCGAAATCCGAATCCTTCCGAAAAGCATGTCCTCAATGTCCCTCACCTTCGCCCAGGAAATTGTAGCTTGAGAACTTTAACCAGAGCCCCTTTTGGCTCAACATTCTCTTATTCTTCCATTTCTGTAGGCACAACAACCTCTTCCAATTCTAATTCTGGGCCTGGGTTGGATATGTCCATTATCTTGACTTCCTCATCAGCTCCCTGAGGATTCGTCTGGTGTCCTCTGAAGTGTCCGAACTCGAGTAGTCCATGCTTGAACTAGAATCAGAGCTTGACCCTATAGAAGGCTCGGCAATCTCCACGTCTCTTAGCTCAACCTCTTTTCGATTTGTCGACATCCTACAGCTATCAAAAATAACTTAGATGGCTTGTTTTGGAAAGAAGGACTTGCACAAATCGGGAGAGAGAGAGAGCCCTCAAAAATGGAGTGGTAAGCCTCTCCTTTGAAGCTACCAAAAAAGAAGAAAAAAAGAATTCGCACAATGATAGAGTTGATTATGTACCTGAGTGTTCTAAAGTAGATCTGAGAAATTTTGCTTCCCCACGCAAACAGAACGCTCGAAGCTCGAACACCGCTCGAAGCTGCTCGAAATGCTCTCTACTAATTCTTTTGAAATGATAAAATGAATTTATAAAGAGACCCTACTTATAGGAGTAAATCTGGCGGGAATCGAGAAGTTGATATGACACAATGATTACGAATGGGTTCCACCAAGGGAACTGAAATGTCACCACCACATCAGCCCTAACTGTCGATGTTTCGGGGGGCTTATGCCGTGGCATAGACCAATGATCATTCACCACGTGCCACCAAACCTCTTTCGAGCCATATCTCCGTGTTATAGGTCGACGAATTTATCCCAACTTCATTACCCTTAATGTCATCTACTGGACCAGACGACACTCCCCATCACAAGCATGACATCCGATCTTCCCTCGACCCTAAGCATCACGTGACCACTTGCGGGTTGGAAGGAAGTGGCCGACCACGTATTAAATGCTCCCCTTTAGTAGGGCAACTGTTAGCTTAAGGAGCTTACACGTCGATCAAGTTCATCATTACTTTTACCCTCTATAAATTAACACATTATAACTCAGGGAACAACTTCCAACTACCGCACATTTATTGCATTATATTCGACCTCTAAATTATTCGATCACTGACTTGAACGTTTGTCAATTCGGACAACACCTCTATCAGTCCGAGTTGGCCTTTAGCTCACGTTTCTTCTCATCTCAGGATATCGAGCCAGAGCCTGCTATTGAGGTTTCTGCCTACAAATTTTGGCTGGACCACTTATTTGTCTCGATAAAAGCACTACATTTAGAACAAAAAAAGGTAAAAACATTACTTGACTTCTTTAGTTTTCGTCCAACCTAATGGACCAATTTTATACGCCGAGAGAACCCCTAATTATGGTCACATAACAGTTAACTAACTAAAGAAGAGATTGAAGGTACTCATTTAGAGGTTAAATTTAACATTTTGAATATTATTAGTTCGTTAAGACAATTAAGGACATGATTAGTGAGATAGAATTATTTAGGAATTAAACAGGTTCACACTTTTTATTTATTTATTTTAAAAGTTTCGCACTTAATGCTGAATAATTGATCAAATTATATTATTAACTAAAAAACATCTAAGTTCCTCTATGACATCCCATTTTCCTTTTTTCTTTTAAAGCGTATTTTTTTTATCGTAATATATTTTTAGACTTTTCTATAACATTTATTGTCTTCTCTCTTTCATAAATTGTGTTAAAATAAAAGAGAATAGTATTATAGTTTTTGTGGGCGATATGCTAGTGGAATATATATATATAAATAATACATAAATTGTCCTTGAACAAAAATATGGATAAAAATTATCTTTTTACGTGTTGATACTTGAACAAAATTTTAAAAGAAGACATTTGGCTATCAAAAATAGAGGAAAAAAATTATACATTAATATACAAATAAATACCAAAAAAAATTATTTGAATATAAATGTAACATCAAGGTGTAAGAAAAATCCCTTAAGCTTTAGTTCATATAATTTTTATGGTGGAATAACATGCTAACAACCCTTTTTTTTTTTTAATCCCTAAAAAAAATTGCAGTCAAAAGAAAGTTTGAGCTAAAAGTAATATACAGACAATATAAAATAAAAAATAATTAAGTTACAATATAAACCATCATCACAGTGATTGAATTCATAAACACATACTTGAGAATTGAGATGTATTCGGGGAATGCTTTGAATTAGACTTATAAATAATGAATTAATTGACTATGAAATCTCCTTAATTTATGTGAAGATTTCATCATATATTGTGCACGTATATTTGTTAAAACAGAGTTTTTTTTCCTCATATATTTCTCCTTAATTAATGACACATTATATTAAGTTTATTTCCAATTAATTGGAATTAGTTAATTAATTAATTAATTAAAATATTTATATTTGCATGGTCCTTTTATTAGGTATCATTAAACACTTGACATAAATAGAATATTATTAGTTGGACTTTTCTAAATTTATGAGATTAATATGTAGATCAATGTTTGTTAAAGAATTAAGTCTTGAAAATATTAAATATTGTGGAGATTTTATTGAACAATGAAATACTTTTTTATTTTAAATATTGAGTCAAAATTAACTCATTTTAATCAAAGTACACCTTTCCTAATAATAGATGCCTCATTCCTCCCCTCAATTACGATAGCTAATTTTAGGAGGTTAGGACTGATCTTAAATGACCTAGTTATAAAAATATATTACACATACTACTTAAGCAAATTCGAATCCAGAGAAACAATAAAATGAAAAACTTTAGAATGAATTGGTGGATTTTATATAATTATGGGTTTGTTTTTTTATTATATATAACCGGGCATTTTCGGGAAAAATGTTTCCATTAATCTAGCAGGATGAAAACTTTTAAATTCTTTTACATAGCATGTTTTTATTCGATTTCAGGTTTTCTTAACAATTAATTTTGGTTTAAGTTTAGATTTAATAATTATTCTAGCATAAATAATATTACAGTTTAGATAAGAGAATTGTTCTTATATATAATTCATTTGTTGAAATAATTTGTTAAGCATATAAACAAAATCGTCCCAAAAGTCATGTACATAAATTGTATTTTTTTGAATTGTTTATGTTGCTTGAAAATACGAAAATACTTGAAAATACGAAAAATAATAATAATTTAATTGAAATAAGTCGTCCAATATTGAATTCTGTCTCAAACTCTCTTAAAAAAAATCCTAATCTACGTGATTCAACAGTCTTCGATTCGGCGGTGGAGAATACGATCATTGCTCTACCGCATGATTGATTCAATTCTATTCTACTCTCAGTTTCTCAGATTTGTTCCGTCAAAATCCGACCAAATCTGTCAGCATTCTCTCGGATTTACTGCATCTGTTTCGTCGCTACTCTTCCATATCTATTGTTAGCCTCTCAAATCTGATGGGATTTTATGGTACAAAGACGATCCACGTTATTTTTATTTTAAGTTACGTTTTCTTTTGTGTCTTCTGTTTGGAAGTTTTACCCCTTCCTTATGGAAGTTTTATTCCTTTCATATGGAAGTTCAGTTATTTTTTTCTGTGATTCTTCAAAAAAGTTTTGGCCGAGTTATCTGTTGTAGGCCAAGGCAAGTGTTCTTCTCACTTTGGAGAAAAGACGACTGCGGAACTTCACCAGAATGAAGGAACGATCTTCAACTTCAAAGAGTTGATTAGTATTAGAGTTCGTTTTTCTTTTACTAGATGTGATGTTGATATAATAGCTCAAAAATTTGTTGGACTTGCGGCTTCGGCCTGCGTTAATTTTTCTGTTATTTCTTCTTGTAATTGTTGCTTTTGATTTGCTATATTATTCCCCTTTGAGGGGTTTGATGTTAAAAAAAATACGAATTTTTGATTTGATCTCTTAGATTTTAATTACTTCATTATTTTGGGTCTCTTTAGGTTATTATTTTCTTCATAATTGGAACTAGATTCATGATTATTGGCCATTTGTCGAAGTACAATTTGATAATTATTAATATTGACCATGAGTATTCATTTAACCCGAACAAAATGTTACTTATCTTAATTAATGATTGAAAGACATTTTTTTTGTCTGCCTCGAATTATTTGTTTCATACTCAATTTTTTTTTTATATACAGACACTCAAATGAGATTTAGACTCGTGATGTTGATTTGAAGAAAAAACTCATTGATTATTTGAACCAAACATTGTTGACTTGTTTCATACTCAGTTGAATATTATATGCATTAATTTAGGTATATATATTAAAAGTTATTTTGGAGAACTAGGTTTTTCTCAATTAGTCTCTGTGTAGTTGAGAAACATGGAACCGTTAAATTAAGCTACTTGAGAGTCTTTGTATCATAAAAACTAATATCCAAGAAGGCAAGAATGATTCCTTAGAAAAAAGAAAAAAAAAAAAAAGGCAAGAATGAAGAACCACGAGTGTCATTAAGTGGGCTTTTAACAAATCAAGTTCAACGGCTGAAGTACAGGAGCCTACGACCCATATTTACAAGATATATTTGGTCCAGTTTATTAACTTTTACTAGGCCGAATAAAAGACATACATCGCTCTTATGGTAGGGCGGGGCCGTTCATTGGGCGAATTTTAGTATATTCATCTGATAAAAATGTCCAATAAATCATATCTGATTATATATTATCGTTATCCAAAATAAATAGATCAAGTATGAAATTAAAGAATTTCGATCCGTTAAAAATATAAATCCGAATATATATATAATATTTAATGGGAAAATTGCAAAATTGGTATATCATCTTCCCTATTTTAGTCGATCTGGTACACTAACTTTTACGGCAGCAAAAAACCCACAACTTATTAAACAATGCGAATTAGTGCACTTTTTATCCGACTACGCTGAAACCTGTAGGGTCCGCCAAGAGATGAGTCGGAATTTCGACGGGTTTCGGCTTATTCGGGTAAAAAGTATACTAATTTGCTTATTCTAGATAGTTGTGGGGTTTTTTTGCTGCCGCAGAATGACTAAATTGGAGGAGATGGTATACCAATTGAACAATTTTTCCAATATTTAATTAAGTAAATAATTTACTAGTAAAGAATGTTAGGTAAAATAATCAAAATAAAAATTTTCAGATATTTAACACTTTAAATAATAATAAATTTTGATTATTTTACTCTAAGAAATATATATTTTTCTGCGCTGACAAGTTTAAATTAACCCATTTTTAATAAATATAAACAAACCCATCAAATAATTCATTAAATAATAATATTATGTAATTATAATAACTCTCTACCAGTTGGAAATAATTTAGTTTACTCTCTTATATATTAAAAAAAATCTATAATAACTCCCCAATTCAAATTCACTCCCCACTCACCTAAATTAATTTCAATACCCTTATTTATTTTTTTTCCTTTCCATATACTTCGATTTTAAACCTGAGTACTTTAACTTTTACAAATAATACTCTATTTTTAAATCTAAATACTTTAATATTTACAAACAATATTTCAATTATAAATTTATGTAATTTAACTTGTATGAATAATACTCTGGTTTAAAAGGTAAGTACTTTAACTTTTACGAATAATACCATTTTTTTCCTTTATTTTTCCTTCTCATTCCTCAATTTGAAGCCTGAGTATTTTAACTTTTATAAAATAGAGTATTCAAATTATAAAATAGAGTATAATTAATCAACAATTAATTTTTACCCCACCATCCACCTATACAAATATATATATATAATGGTGTGAGAGTTGGAATGACACTAAATCACCACCAAATTAGTATTTGTTTGAGGGGAAAGACCATCATAGGCACAAGTGCCTCAGGAACTGGGTATCCAGATATGCATGTGTTCTTCCAACTAGGTTAACACCAAGAATATGTAGTATGAATGAAAGAGAGATGAAGTGTTTAAGCTCAGAGATGGAGAACCAGAAAAATGCCCAGTTTCATATGCAGTGCTTATGAAGAAGATCACTTAGGGAATGTGAATGAAAATCCCCATATTTATAGGTTGAGGGCAAGGGTGGTTTGGTAAATGCTGATCAAGTGGTCCCAAAACCAGTGTTACCCTAGACACGGGCGTCATGTGATACTTGACAATGATGTTCCTAAAAGATACCTATGGGTAGCTGGTAATGGGTGTCAGGAGAATGTGGATTGTGCATGAGTGTCAGCCGCAGTTACAAGAAGGATTATCATTAGCGTTAAGGTGCTCTATAGGGATTACCCAAGCGTGAAAGCGCTCGAGGGGAAGAGTTTCCCAGGTGGCTTTGTCCGAGCGACGGGACGCTCAGGTGGCGTGCAGGGTACGGGACCGCGGGTACCCTCGAGAAAGATCCTCTTAGTACCGAAATGATGGACTCTATGAGAGTAAGGGACGTCCCATGAGGCAGTGATATGCGAGCGTTGGATGGGATCAGCAGAGGAATCCCAGGCTCGAGGTACGGACTTTGGCAAACGGGCCTCAAGGAGTAAAGTTGTAAGTAGATGGGCTGGATCCGTATCGCGAGTCCATATTCACGAGCGTCTAAACTCAAGTGTTCTTGGGTTATCCAAGTAAACCGCTGAATTGCGACACTTGTACGGGGTTGGCCCGAGCATAATATATATATATATATATATATATACACAC
>JBBMKE010171636.1:0-15434 GCA_037834125.1 Lippia alba | reverse complement strand
AAGCTTCATACAAAGATTCCCCCTCATATTGCCTAAATGATGTGATATCATTTCGGTACTTCATTGTCTTGATCGGAGGGAAGAATTTTGCCAAGAATGCTTGAGATAAAGCATGCCAACTCCAAACTGTTTCATTGGGAATGGTGGCTATCCATGCACGAGCCTTATCTCTCAAGAAAAAAAGGAATAATCGAACCCTTATCGCATCATCCGACATATTGTGCATCTTGAAAGTAGCACAAACTTCAAAGAACTAGGATAAATGAGCCGTCGGATCCTCCGTAGCTGAACCTCCAAATTGATTTTATTGAAGCAAGTTGATTGTTGCGGGTTTGATCTCAAAGTTGTTTGCTTCAACGGGAGGTCGAATAAGGTTGTTCTGAAATGAATATTAATTTTGCGCCTTCCCCGGCAACGGCGTCAAAAACTTGATATACCAAATTTTACTTCTCTAATAAAAGCCCAAGTGCAAGCAATTGTAGCACGAGGGGTCGTATCCACGAGGAAGGGAGAGTCAATATTCAATTCCATACCAAATTCCATTTTTTAGACTAAGTAACCAAGATTATGAGAGTAATTAACTAAATTAGCTTAAAAATGAAATGCAAAGACTCACGGATTTTAATCAAGTAATAATAGAAGGCTGGGGAATAACACGAGCCACTAGAGTTCTGCTAATGCTTAGGTGAGTAGATTATCCCTTGTATATTGTCACTAACCTATAGCTCAAATTCTTTCAAATGCAAAATGTGTATTAATTCTAATTAGGAAATGTTCTCACAATTACCCAACTTAGAACTAAGCAAACAATCAAGACAATAAGACTCTTAAATCAGCGGCTCGGCATAATTTAAGATATCTATTAAGATAGCCGAAAAAGGATTAAATTTCTCTAACTCTTGTTTCCAACTCTTATGAAAACGTTCCAATCACTCAAAGTCTTTCGAATTTAAAGTGATTTAAGGGTATACTTCGAGTGGCCAACCCGTCGTATACAAAGTTGCTACCATTTTCATAAATTTAAAGGATTTCCACTCATTCAAGCATTCTGTCAAACACCTAGTAAGCACATGCTCATTCCCATGCCTAATTAACTTAAGTGCTCATAATGTAACTCAAATTCATGCTACTAAAACTGGAAAGCATGAAATTAATCATCGAAATGGTGATTAACAACGTGTTGGAAGTAGACAAGTTGAAACCCTGAAGAACTTCTAAGAAATCCTAAGCATAACATGAAAACGAAAGCATTGTTTAACAAGAAGTAAATTCTAGAGTAGAAATCGAAAAACTTGTAGAGATGCCGACACTTTTCTTCAAGAACTTCTTTCTTCCAATCCCCTCCTGCCAAAACTGCTCTTTTCTGCCTCTTGTCGTGTCTGAAATGATAGGGCAGTTTTTCTCTCTTTTAAAAGTTGAATCGCAACTATTGAAAACTGCTCTTAAACTTGAAAAACGTGTCTGCCCAGGGTCGTGGTCGCGACAAAAAATGAGCAAAAAATGGTCGCGCCCTCGACCATTAGTAAAATCGTGTTTTCTTCCTTGGTCGCGGCTGCGACCGAAGTTGAACTGATTTAGCGACCCAATTTTGTCCCACCTTCGAGTTCTGCAATAAAAATTAGGCAAAAATTCTTCAAACTGCCTGTTCGCGCCCGCGACCAAAAATGAACTGATTGAGGTCGCGGCCGCGACCTCATTTTTGCTCACTTTCGAGATCCTGCGCCAAATTCAGGAAAAATTCTCCAAAAATATTGGGTTACGGCGGCGACCCAAAAACAGCATATTGAGGTCGCACCCGCGACCTTAACTTCTCAATCTTCGAGATTTGATTCAGTAGCTCTTTTTCGTCCGTTTTCTTCTCATTATCTGTCCCTTTTTCGTACTTCATGACGCCATTGTTAATTGTACCTAAAAAGAGATCAATTAATTCACGTTTAGGCTCAATACGTGCAATAATACATCAAATTTCTAATCAAAATGTGCACAAAAAATGGACTTAACAAAATCCCCCACACTTGAACGATTACTAGTCCTCAAGCAATTAAGAAAATACATTAAAGATCAATTTCTTCTCAACATTAACACTCATGTCGATCATTTCTCTCAAGCGATTTAATTAGCCACTCAAACATGTTACTCACACATGCAAAGTTCATAAGAAACATGCAATTAGTACATCCTCGTAGTTGTGTGTGAAATGACCAAAACAATGCACCAATAGTTCCTGGGATGAGTTATGTCTCCTTTAGGAGATTAAGTTGAACTTAAAGAAGAACTTTATATCTATCTCCACTAATATTGCCAACTTCAACATAGGATCAATAGGCCTTAATTTGGCTTGTAATGTAGGCTTAGGGACGGGTTATGATTCATATGGATTAGTGACTCAAAACACCAATTTCACTTCTTTGTGCCACCTACCCTTGAAACCCCAAGTACTTCCCTTTTTAATTGCCCAATCTCTCATACTTGAACATTTTGTCCTTCCTTTTCTTTTTCAACTTTCACTCATTTTTTTCTTCTCGTCAAATTTTTTTTTTCTTTCCTTTCCTTGGCACTTTTGCTTCATTATTTTTTTTTCTGTTTTTTCTTGCTTCTCTTCTTTTCTTTTCATATTTTTCTCTTTTTTCACGCTCTAAAGATGGACACAAGAAACTCTTTCTAATTAGAACAAGGAAGCAATACCGATGTTGAAAGAAAGGTAGGAATTTAATTTGTGCTTTGGGCTTGTAATATGGTTTCGAAAAAATTTAGCACAACTTTTCAAGGCTCAAAGGGGGCCAATGGATTAATGCTATTTAGTGCAGGCTCTACCTAAGGCTCAAATGTTCAAGGAAATCAAAGGTTTAAATCATTTCCCTTATCTAAAGTCGGCTCTACTTCGTTTCAAAAGATTTTCAATTTTTCTCAAGTTCTAATCTTATCACCTTCAAAAGACAACTTCACCTAAAAACTCAAGGTGCATTGATTTGTCTATTAAGTGCACAAAAATTGAGGATATAAAATCACATGAACGTAATCACCAAACACATGCTTGTAAATGTTCGAATAATCCCCTAAATCATGCTTGAAACAAATTCTCTAGTGAGCAAAACATATTGAACTAGGGACACCTCATGGATATTCATTTCATACTCAAGAAATAGTAAACATTCTAAGTTGGAGCCCACATGCATGATCAAATTTTTTTAAAATTTCACCCCCTCCCCCACACTTAAAATCTAGCATGTCCTCATGCGAGAAAAGAAAGAAAGAAAAAAGGTGTACAGGACTCCTCTGTCATTGAAGAAACCGGCAACGTGGAGCTCTAATCTTTATGAAACATGAAAAAGAGCATGACCAAAACCAAGTGAAAACAACTAAAGATATATCAAAATGCATCCAACTTTGCTAATAATACCAACATATAACCATCAAATGCACAAAATAGCAAATTACCATGTCACATAGTCACAAATTCAAGCAATCCAAAGAGCAAAACATATGTGCAGAAGTTCAAGAATGAAAACACACTGAAATAAAGTCATAAGTATGCTAAAATAAAGACATAAACATTAATAAGCAAATCCCCACAGGCGGGAAAACGAATCAAGCATTCGGGGTATCATCCGAAGGAGGCTGAGGGTGGTGCTGCACGTTCCAAGCCGTCATCATCGCATGAAGCTCATCCAGGTGCCTATTCTGTCCATCTTGTGCAGCCCGAATCACCGCAAACTACCGCCGATTTTACCGAGCTTCATTTCTCATAAATCTCATGATCGGCCCTAAGTGAGGCTCTACCTCCTCATCCAAGAACTCATTATCGGCCTCACGTGGTGGTGGAAGTCTAGCATGGATCTCTGGAGGCAAACGATCAATAGTCCTCGCTCCGTGCCTGTAGTACACTCTAGCCTCTCTCTCTCACTCGGGGGCCACCAAATTAGTCAACCCCTCAATGCAGGGCCAATGTTGAAGTACTTGAGAATATTGAGGCTCTCATAGACCCTAAAATCAAGGAGTGGGTGTTCTTCCAATGGTTGCATGTCGCCCGGTTCCTCAATCCCGCAAGCTACTGCAATACAAATCACATATCCCCCGAGGACAAATGTTCCTCGATCCTTCCTTGCTTGCTTCCACATCCTATCCATGAGGATGTTCGTGCCGTTCACCTCTGTGCCTTCTAACATACACCCCATCAACCAAAGATCTAGCACACTCACTTTACCTCTCTCTCCTCTTCCAGTAATCCCTGAAGAAACGGTTTTATGTACGATCCTCCACAACACATTCTGTATATCTGTGGATTTGGCCGTTTTGGAGTTGTAAGTTCCATGGGCACCCAACTGTGCCCAAATCGCTGTCTGTTTGGCCCATGTCCACTCCTAGGGACACGATCTGCACCATTCTCTGAAAATTCAAATATCTGCCTTAATTCTTCAGTCGAGAAAGTGTATCGGCGTCCTCAAAGTTTGAAGGTGCATACATTATTCTTCCACGTGAAAAGCTCAAGAAATTCGTGTGTCAATGTGGGGTAAATACAATGCTTCTTGTTCATGAAATCCACCCAACCCAATCGGTTGAAACAATTCTGAAATGGTTCCCACAAGTAGTTCATCTGAAGGCATCGCCTCTCAAAGTATTTCGTGGAGATGAGAGGGCGTTGGTTGTTTGGACGAGCTTGTGCCGGTTGTGCAGCCCCGAAAGATGATGCCCCGCTATTTCTAGCCCTTTTTGGAGCCATTGTACCTGAAACAAGTCAATCCCAAACAAAAATTTAAGCACATTGGTACAAACAAGTCATAGAGGACTTTCATCAAACACTTTGTGGGCGGTCCTAAGAGCTGACAATTTCGGCTAAAGTCTTCAAGCTACAACCCCACTCAACCAATCTAGACAACAATTCTACCTTAACAGTGAAGCTCAAAGCAATATTTACCCAAGAACGTTTCCAAATTCGGCCTAAGTGAGGAATGTGAAAGTGAAATATAGACTGACTTCATGTTCATAGACCATTCAAAAGTGAATTATCTTAGGTTAGAGATGCTAAACACAAGATTATTCAACTATCAAAGCCCAATTTCAACTGAAAAAATGTGGGTTTTCAACTTAGGGTTTCAAATTCATTCTTGGAAAAATATTTAGAAATAAGCCCTAAAATTCGAAATTATCCAATTAGGCTCAAGAATTAGTGTTCTATAATCCTTACCTTGAAGCCTTGAAGTGAAAGAACTGATCTTGAGAGAATTGTTGTGCCGGACGCCCTAATGCAGTAGCCTAAGGTTTTGGTTTGTGTGTTCGTGTGCAAAGGGAGAAGTGGGAATTATGGTTTCTGAGTCAGTTTTAAAACTGATATTCGCCTTAGTCGTGGCCGCTATCGATTTTGGTGCCGCAACCCAATTTAGGCCTACTCTCGACTTTTTTTTTCCAATTTCTGGACCTGGTCGCGGCCGTTACCCATTCATTTGTATTTTTGGTCACCGCCACGACCTGATTTTGGGCAACTTTCGACTTTTCAATTTAATTGGAGTCGCGACCGCTACTAATTTCAGTTCATTCTGGGTCGCGGCCGTAAACCTATATTGCCCCACTTTCGACTTATGCAGCCTAAATTTATCCGAAAATCACCAAAAATTCCTAAAATATCAAGCCATACAAACACATTACCAATCCAGGATTTAATCACGTTGACATAGAACACATACTCAACTCATATATTCAACCAAAAACCATAGTATGTCGGATTCACACAAACTCAATTATTCACACGAATCATCAATTTTCATAAAGGCACACACTTAGTAATCCAACCATCATCTCAACATAAATTAAATGGACCTCATGGATGATCGATTCCCTACAAGTTGTCCAAATTTCACATACTTCCCAATTTGCACCCAAAAAGAGAGTTAAAGTCAACATCAACCAATAAGAAAACAACTAACTAAACATACGAAAGCAAGTAAAAATAGTTCTGATTTAAAGTCTTCAGCTTGACTTTGTCACCCCCATTTAGATATTCGGAATGCTCAACACACACGAGGTGTGTTTATCGATGGGGTCTCCAATAAAGTAGGGCTTGAGCCTCTGCCCATTGACAACAAAAGAACCCGTTGCCTCGCTCCCTACTTCAATAGCTCCTTTTGAAAGAACTTTGATCACACGGAAAGGTCTGGACCACCTGGACTTGAGTTTACCTGGAAAGAGCTTGAGTCTTGAATTGAAAAGTAGAACTATTGCCCAACCTCAAAGCTCTTCGGTCGAATGCGCTTGTCATGCCACTTCTTGGTTCTTTCCTTGTACACCTTTGCATTATTGTAAGCATTCATTCGAAACTCCTCTAACTCATGCAATTGTAGCACCCTTTTCTCACCGGTCATTTTGTAATCAAAATTCAATGCCTTGATTGCCCAATATGCTTTGTGCTCGATTCCACAGGTAAATGCCAAGCTTTCCCATACACAAGCCGGTAAGGAGACATTCCAATAAGCGTCTTGAAAGCCGTCTGTTACTCCCATAATGCATTATCCAACTTCAAGGACCAATCCTTACGTGCGGTATTAACGGTTTTCTCCAAGATTTGCTTGATCTCCCGGTTAGATATTTCCACTTGCCCGCTAGATTGTGGGTGATACGGGGTAGCTACACGGTGGTGTACTCCATACTTCTTCAATAAATGTTCAAGAGGATTGTTGCAAAAATGGGTTCCACCATCACTTATCAAAGCTCGCGGCACTCAAACCTTGTAAAAATATTCCTTTTAAGAAACTTGATCACTACCTTAGCATCATTAGTCGGACTCGCCATAGCTTTAACCCAATTTGAGACATAGTCCACAACCACAACAATATATTGATTCCCATGTGAAGAAGGAAATGGCCCCATGAAGTCAATTCCCCACACGTCGAACAACTAAATCTCCAATATATATCTAAGCGGCATCTCATCACGTCGGTCTATAGTCCCCGTCCTTTGGCACCGGTCACATTTAATCACAAATTCATGTGCATCATGAAACAAAGTTGGCCACCAAAATCCAGATTGAAGTACTTTGGTGGAAGTCTTGCTAGAACTCGCATTTCCGCCATAAGGGCTTACATGACATTACTGGAGAATCTCCTCCACTTCATCTTGAGGCATATAACGCCTCACCAAACCATCGGAACAATGCTTGAAGATGAGAGGCTCGTCTGAAAAGTAATGCTTCACATCGGAAAATAACTTCTTTCTTTGATGATAACTCAGCTCCGGGGGAATCACTCCACTAACTAGATAATTCACGAAGTCTGCGAACCACGAAGTCGAAGAAGCTACCATAAAGAGCTGCTCATTCGGAAATTTTTCAGAAATATCTCCATGCTCCAATCGTGATAAGTGATCCGCCACCACATTTTCAGCTCCCTTTTTGTCCCTAATCTCCAAATCGAATTCCTGAAGCAAAAGGATCCACCTAATCAATTGTGGCTTCGAATCCTTCTTGGCTAGTAAGTACTTGATAGCAGCATGATCTGTGTAGACCACGGTCTTCGATCCTATCAAATAAGAACGAAACTTGTCAAAAGCAAATACAATAGCCAATAATTTTTTTTCAGTGGTAGCATAATTAATTTGTGCATCATTCAAAGTTTTACTAGCATAAGCAATAACATGTAAACGTTTATCCCTTTTTGTCCAAGCACAACTCCTATAGCTAGATCACTTGCATCACACATCATCTCGAACGGGAGATCCCAATCCGGCGCCACCATGATCGGAGCCGACGTAAGCTCTTTTTCAACCTATCAAATATAAGCAAACAATCATCATCAAATTTAAAATCACTATTTTTTTGTAAAAGCTTGCAAAGAGGTAAATTGATTTTGGAAAAATCCTTGATAAACCGGCGATGAATCGGCGTGACCAAGGAAGCTCCGTACTCCCTTAACATTCGTCGGTGGTGGCAATTTGGCAATAACAATCTATCTCATCTCAATCAACCTCAATGCCTCTTTCCAAAATCTTGTGGCCTAGCACAATACCTTTACATACCATAAAATGGCACTTCTCCCAATTCAAAACCAAGTTTGTTTCCTCACAACGCTGCAACACTTGGGTTAGATGCAATAAACACAAATCAAAAGAACAATCAAACACCGAAAAGTCATCCATGAATATTTTCGTTGTCCTTTCAATAAAATTAAAAAATATAGCCATCATACAACGCTGAAATGTGGCTGGAGCATTACACAGCCCAAACGACATTCTCCTATGTGCAAATGTGCCATAAGGGCAAGTAAATATGCATTTTTCCTGATCCTCCGATGCTATGGCTATTTGGTTATACCCTGAGTATCCATCTAGAAAGCAATAATAGGAATGTCCGGTTAATCTTTCTAACATTTGATCAATGAAAAAAGCAAGGGAAAGTGATCCTTACGGGTGGCATTATTTAACTTCTTATAGTCAATACACACTCTCCAACCCGTAACCGTCTTAGTATGGATTAATTTATTATTTTCATTTTTCACTACCGTCATCCCCCCTTTCTTAGGTACCACTTGTACCGGACTAACCCATTTGCTATCCGAGATAGGATAAATTATACCAGCATCTAACAACTTAATTACCTCAGCCCTAACCACTTCTTCATATTAGGATTCAATCTACGTTGGTGCTCTATTGAGTGTCTATGATTATCTTCCATTAATATCCTATGCATGCAAATTGAGGGACTAATACCTTTTATATCAACTATTGTCTAACCCAAAGCCCTCTTATGCTCTCTCAACACCCTCAAAAGACTATCTAGTTGTGCTTCGGACAAACTAGAAGAAACAATCACAGGCAACGTTTCATTTCACCCAAATAAGCATATTTCAAGTGTTCGGGAAGGGGTTTAAATTAAAGTGTAGGAGCTTTAATAATAGGAGGAGAAGTGGGTTTACCCGTCCCAACTCTCCATAGATATACCTTTGCCGGAAGGGAACAAATGGTGTAGAGGTAGGTGGGGGGAGTTTGACCTTGGACATAGAGGAGAAATGAGCCTTGAATTTTCGTAACAAGTCATTATAGTCACGGATGCTATAAGGCGCGAGCCTCTCAAACCAGTCTTGGGCCAGGCCCTCGAGCGTAGTTTAGAAGATTTTCGCCCATATCAGCTTTGTATGGCCGTATAGGCTGACCTGCGCTTCAAACTTGGAGCAGTGCTTGATGGGGTCTGAATTTCCACTGTAAATAGGGAGATTCGTGGGGACCCTGTCCTCAAGTTTGGCGTCAATGATGGCATTGGAAAAGGGGGACCTAGCTTGTAACGCCCGGTGCGTGACGTCACATTCCCAACACCAAAACCCAGACCCGGTTAAGAAATGAAAGTCCAAGTCCGAATCCGAAGTCAAGGCGAACGGGGAAACGACACACACACTCGCTAGGCTAGGCGGGACTAACCCTTGGACCAAGTAACCACATGCATCAGAGTATAATAAAATACACGAAAGCATAAATACATAACATGAACAATTTGAGCGACGGGCTCTACAACAATTCCATACATGCAGCACGGCCTTCACAGCCTCAAGAACAATAATTAAAATGCTCTGAGAATTAAAATACATTAATTAATTATGAGTGTGTGTACAACAGTATTAGACCTAAGACAAGACACACAAGACACGAACTTCCGCCTAGCACTCCAAGAGGACAACCTGCACAACACAACTGAAACAAATTCGGGTTAAGTCTATAGGAGACTGGTGGGTATAAAAGGCGGGGCATAAATACATAATACGACGGAACTTAAATCACGTTCATGCAAGTTATAATCCCAAAAGAGGTTTTCAAAGCATTTCCCAAGTGGGTAAAAGAATAAAATCAACTAATGGGATTATAACAACCAATTTCGATTCACTACATTCATTAGGTCAACGTAAGCCCGGCGTAAGGCTTCAATCTCCTTCCTCCTCCTCGTGTATTCATAAATCATTAACAATATCATCAATCATAAATATGCTTCATTATTCATTAGCGTTCATGTAATCATTCATTAGTGCTCATTCACAACATGATTCATTATCCGTTTGAGCAATCCGTATCCCGACCTTCCCGCACAGTCCTCCTTCTCCGGGTGATGGTCGAGTGTACGGCCCGAACCATCCAATCATAGTCCTAAAGGGGTACATGAATCCCCCAGTGGCGCTCGGCTCCCCTTCCCAGCCAAACCTCCTGGCAGAGTCCTGTATCACCGCAATCATTTGGGACTAGTGTGCATGGTCACCGTCGGTCCTATACCTCCCCGGATCACAAAGCACACTAAGCCCCTGGGCCCCAATCATTACATGTACATGCATACAATACGCCAAAACATTGGGTAGGTTATCATAAATAAAAGGGTTTTACGTTGGCAATCATTTACTTGATTCAAGAGACTCGATATATATATAATAGTTTTGGCTTAAAACCTTTGCACATTGGGAATATATGTATCGGGTCACATAACTAAGTAGAAGAGAAACCCACCTTCTAAGTTTAAAACAAAAGAAGCAAGCTTCCAAAAAGGTCTTGTCTCCACCGGACCCGAATCTGTGCAAGAAAAGTGCGTGAGAATCAAAATGACTCAAATTTGTAACGTTGACGAACTCTGATGCTTTCCTTAACTGAAAAGAATAGAACAAACGTGAACTCAAAGGCCAAAAGGGGAATGTAGGGGTTGGACCCTTTTTGGCACTCCGACGCTCAAGTCAGGAACTAGTTCTGGGTCGAAAATGCGGGAGTGAGGAGAGTTCAAAATGGGAAGGAAAACTTACCATCATCACAGAGAAGAGATGGCTTATATAGGTGAAGGCTCCTGGTTACTGCGTCTGAGTACACCCCCCCTGAAGTGTGGATCTTAGTCTGTTAAAGATGGGCCGCGATAGTGACCGAAAGTGCTTTTAAAGGAAAAGTGTTGTACCGTCTCTACAGGAGAACCGCAACAGTATCCTTAGGAGGCCGCAATTAATGCGCACAGTAATGGAGGGAATCTGCATTTAATGCTCACGTACAGAGTGCTGGGGGTCGGTGTCGATCGCCCACCTCGGTCAGAGGTGGAGCCTGGGTCGTGATCGCAATCGCCCAAGGCATGTGAATGGCGAATTCCTCCAAATGGTAGGTCGACGGAGAGACGGGCTCGGGGTCGAAATCAAGCGTCTCACTGTCCACGTCAGCCGCCACGCGGCGTAACCCTAGTGGGCCAGGTGGAGACCCCAATTTCTCCCTCATCAAGGTTAATTTCATCAGATCCGAATCGTCAAATCGAATCCAATGGAGGGATCAAAATTCAAATTTGAATTTCCCAGCTCAAGATGGTCGAAAGGCCTCAAATACCCTAATTGCAATTAGATCCCTAAACCTTCAAGTATTGGACATTCGAGCCCAAACAATCTAATTAGATTCTAAAGCGCCTAAACTTAAAATAAGTTACACGTTGACACTTAAAGCACACTAAGCTACATAATTCACAAAATTACAGAATTAAACTCTCTCATGACGCCATACCTAGATTACCGAAGAGTCCGAGTGTTACATCACTCCCCTTTTGCCTAGAACTACTAGCAACTCATATTGGCACTAGAAAGCAAATAAATTAGAGAAATTAAACTAAAAATATGCATAATGCTTAAATTAAACCCAAACTCAAGTATCAAGATCATTGTTGTCACTTACAAGATCCATCAAATAAGAGGTTCAAAACTAGACAAAGAAAGTAATTGCTACAACTAGGAAAGCAATAAAAATGGAAGATAAAGTAAACTAATGTCTTTAAAACTTCAAGGAAAGCTCCATGGTCTTCAAGTTGTCACCCTTGCTTCCCAAGGCCTCCTCTTCAGTTATCAAAGTCATCATCTCCAAGTACATGAACAAAACTAGACGTATAGTATCTAAACTTAAAACAATTAAAACTAACTAGGGAAAAGTAAAGACAAATTATTCTAGAAAATAATTAACCACTACAATCTAAACTATGCTCTAGGAAGAAGGATTAAATCTACAAGAGACTCTAAACTACTCTAATCTACCCTAAAAATTAACCCTAAACTATGAGCCTCCCCCAAAGAAGTGCTGAAAATCCTCTTATAAAGCCCCAAAACTGCTCCCAAAAGGGTCTCGGAACAGCCTTGGAAACGACCTTCCAAATTGTCCTCCAGCACTAATGGGAACGACCGTTCCCGGAATAGGCATGGCCGTTCCCATCCTCGTTCAAGAAATCTGCTCTGCCTTATGGGATTTGTCGTTCCCATAATACTCATGAGGTGGGAACGGACATTCCCACCAGCCTCGTTTTCACCACGAACCATCCCCCAACATAAGTACTTAAAATAAGAGCAATTAAAACAATATAAGTCCTAGAATCTGTCATAACATGACATAAAACATGCTCAAATAAGGGTATAAAATAATCCTAACAAACTGGCACCGTTGTCAATCACATCAAAAGATCTCCACATTTGGTCAAGGTGATGAACATTTTCCTATTCAACGGGCAAGTCTCGGCCTTGAGGAATAGGGAAACCAAAAGTTTCACGAAGAAATTCAGCATCGTGCGTGTACTCTACTCCATAGAGCATAAAGGTGGCTATCCCCGAATGCGTATCCCATTGCAAAATCTCGGTAAACTCTCTTGTGATTTAGGGATAGGTATACGCACAGTTAGAAATAAAGCTCAACCACCCGATATTCTCAAACAAATTCTGAACTTGGCAAAAGAGTTTTGGTTCCAGAAGAATGGGCTCATCCAAGTATTTGTGCCCATGTTTCAGCCAGAAAGATTACGCCTTAGAGGTTGGTCTTCTTCTTCCTCAATTTCTGACGGAGGGTGGGACGAAGAGGCTGCAGTGGTATTTCTCGCACACTTACGAACCATTGTGACAAGGAAATAGGGTAAAAAGAGACTGCAATTTAGTTAGGGTAAAATATCAAACACCTTATGTGCAGGGTTAAAGGTGACTGTTTTTTTAGAAATTAGTATGGGAAATTGCCAACAAATGCTCAAAGACTAAAATTCAGAGAATATCAGCGTGGGAGCAACATAATTTCACACAAAGTCGGGTAAACTTCTCCAACATTCGAAATTAGGGCAAGGGCTGAAATTGGGAGAAAGTTGGACAAGGTGGGAAGTAGAGGATTGGGGTTGTGCTTACCAAAATAGGAAGGAAGAATGGCACTGAAATGATCCTGTCATCGGCACCGAAAAATTGAAATAGGACGCCGGAAAGTCAGAGAAAGAAGTTGCCTTGTTGCTGTCGTTGTTTCTCAGTTACAGAGGGGAAGGAGGAAAAGTTTCAATTTCGTTTCTGTAATGAGAGGGAAGGATGGCGTCGGAATGTGTTCGTTGGCGCCGGAACTGGAGCGGAGTTTCCGGAGTGAGAAGGTGTCGGACTGGGGAGTGTTGTGTTGCTGTCACTGAGTTACAGAAGGAAGAGAGG
Source organism: Lippia alba (assembly GCA_037834125.1). NCBI lineage: Eukaryota > Viridiplantae > Streptophyta > Magnoliopsida > Lamiales > Verbenaceae > Lippia > Lippia alba. Next base: position 2,022 of record JBBMKE010171636.1, on the reverse strand, counting down.
TTTCTCTAACGTTTTGAAAATAGGGGGAAAGCTTCTATTATGTTTTCAGGAAATGGGAAAAGTGTTATCGCATTTTTGTTTTCTGAAATGGGAGAGGAGAAACGCGTTTCTGCAAGTCAGAAATTGGAGGAATGTAAATCGCGTTTTAATTCAGAAAAAAGGTGAGGGAGTGTCGTGTTCTTTTCTTTGCTGAAATTGAAGGTTGTTGTTGCGTGTTTAATAGTCAGAAAGTGAAAGTGAAAGTGAAAGTGAAAGTGAAAGTGAAAGTGAAAATGAAAGTGTGAGCGTGTTTTGGGTTGTGAAAACAAAGGGGGCAGAAGGCGTGTTGCGATTTTAGAAACTGTTCCAGCAAATGGGAACTGCCGTTTTTAAGTAAGAGCATGAAACGGGAAGGGTCGTTCCCAAGACCGAAAGAGGATTAAAGGGAAAATTACTGGAACGGTCGTTCCGGATTTGAACAGGGACGGGAACTGTCGTTCCCGTCGTCGGTGAGTCACAGAAAGCTTCTGTCATGTTTCCCCAGGCGTGGAAATTAAAACAAAGAGTTACAGAGACCATGGAAAGGCAACAAAAGGGAGGAAAATGTAATTTTTGAAATCCAGATCCACAAGCAATTAAATACAATGCTCAACAAAGCCGAATCTTACAGGAAATGAAAATTTCCTCAACCTCTCCACTCTGCAAATTAATAAAAAATCACTCACCACATTACTCTGGTATTTAAACACGCAAGAATTATGAATTCATGTTCACATTTTCAACACATACCATAGTATACCGGAAATTAACAACCCCAAATAAACACAACAATGCACATTTTAGTCACATATTCATCAACATCTAGTATGCAAAACCTATGATTCTCCACATGTGCACAAAAACCCCAAAATTTTCACTTTTCTACTAAAATTTTCCCATAAGAAAATCTCACCCCACAAGAGCATACTTCCCAAATAAACATGTTTATCATGAATTTTACACTTCAAAACACATTGATTCGTCAAACAATCACATACTTCAAAATCAAAAGATCTCACATGTATCAAACCATCCTCAAATCAACATGCATAAACTTCATTGATACTCAAACATACAAAGCGCATATGCATTCAAGGCAATCAAATGATCATCAAATCTAAAGCTATAAAGGACCTCAATTGGCGAGCCACTTTCTTCAAGCACTTCAATACCGAAATGTAACGCCCTGGTTTTTCAATGGTATATGTACAAGTATGTATTTACCAATGTGCCTAAATTAATTGTTCATAAATACCTTATATATTCTATTTTATTCATTAAATCCGTTAAGTGGATATTTGGAATTCTATTTACTTGAACTCTTTGCATTTACATGAACTATGTGCGTCTTGTTCTTATTTGAATTGATTTCTGATTTTCGTGAAATTTGAGTATGTTGGTGATTTATGAGTTATGAACGTGGATATGTGCTCGATTTATGTATTTGATTTGGTTTGATGTGTTTTTGGATCGAGTTTTGGTAACGCGACCAAAATGGAGGCTAATGAGCAATTAGCGTACCTTTTGGTCCGGGTGACTTTTCTTGAGCTCGGGAATTCAGATTCGAGTTCCGTCACCTCCGTTGAGCTTGAATCGACCATTCAGACTCAATGGAACTAGCCTTATATTTTTCCAAGATTACTAAGACCTCTGAAATTCAATCAAAATGAGCCTCTTATGCTTAAAATGACGACTTTTCACTTATTTCAAGTCACGGACCTACACAACGACCCTATGGACCCCTAACCCATACCCTAGCCCACTTGACACACTCTCACTCCCCCTTTTTACTCAGAAAAACCGAGCCCCACCCCCCATTTACCGCAAAATACTCAGCCATCCAAGAAAGAAAGGAGAAAGAAGAGGAAAGAAGAGAAGAAGAAGAACCCTCCCTTCCACCTTGGATATTTGAGCTCATATCCCCTCCATTTCTTCTCCAATTTGAAAGGTAAGACCATGAATGTGTTCTTTAACTTCCCCTCTTTCATTTAAGTGCCTTCATGC
>JBBMKE010171528.1:0-15435 GCA_037834125.1 Lippia alba | reverse complement strand
ATATAATATAATATAAATCCTACGAAATATTAAATAATATAACATAAATCCTATCCCAAACTAAATATTGAACTTATTCAATTCCTATTCGCTTTTGATATCCCACATGATATTCTGTATCCTCATCTTGATATCTCTTTTGACACACCATATCTCCATCCTTATCATTTGTATTGTTTGGTTTCATTTCGTTTTTTTGCTTTTTTGGGCTCTTTTTCCTTTAGATTTTATTTTCCTTTCATCCTTTTCATTACTATACTCTTCTTTTGCCTCTCCGGGATATTATATTAGATATTTTAATGACTATCTTCAGAAATACTTACCTTCACATTTTTGGTAACATAGTAAAGAGTCGAGGGTCTTTGCATATCTGTCTTTGGGATGTATTAGATTGAATCTCAACAATTTTTCTATTCATTCTATCTTCAACTACTTTATCAATAGTATGTCATCGTTTTTCTGAAAAACTTGAATATTTTTATCGTTATATATCTAGTATTTTCTTTCTTGATCCATCTCAAAATAAACTTCAAAAATTAAATTATAATGTACTTTGCACATTAGGTTAAAATAATTTAAATATATTTTACCTTGATTTTGAATTTTGCCTTTATTTGAAATTGAATCGATGCTTTAACAATATAACATTATGTAAAGTTGAGAATAACATAAATGCAAAAATCTCCACATTATGAAATGAATATTAAGTTAAGAGAAGATTGACAAGTGTCGAATCCGTCAAAAATAATTAAAGTTCCTATGTAGCAACTAAATACAGAGTATAGCGTAAACAGGGTCGATCGACGGGAATTGTTTGATTTATTTCTGTCAATTCCAAGTAATTCACGAAAAACAACAATTAAAAAGGGGGGTTTTGATTTATTCTAACCTAAGTATGCAATCAAAATAAATAACAAAAATTAAAAAGTTAACTAAAACTAAGCAAGTAGGATCACATAGGGTTAAATCAATAAGAGGAAACATTATCTAGGTGGAGATATTCGATTCAAATTGTTATATTGATCATTGACTCAAGGATAAATTCAAGTTATTCAGAGAGATTCGCTATAGTCGATAGAGACACTCGACTCAACCTCGTTTTTACTTAATTAGTCGAATAACCTAGAGACACTTGACATTTATCTTCCCTAACAAATTCACAACCCCTAGAGACACTCGACAGGATTTAGTGAATTTGCAGCATTAAGAACTATAACAACACCAACCCTAATTAACCAAGTCGTGATACACTTCAAGCATCATGAATGTCACTATGCAATTAAAACAACCTAGAGATCGTGCATTATCTCGAAATTGCTAAATCACAATAAACAAGAAATACGGAGATAAGATAAATGGTTAAATAAACTTAAATTAATAAAAACATTTAGGCCTTACAATATTAAAATCGAATCTATAATCCCCAACTAGACAATTAAAAACTTAGCTACTCATAAAATAAAAATTCATCAAAACAAAAAGAATTAAACTAGAACGAAGAATTGTAATGTTGAAATCTTGCTCCTCGCGTTGCTCGCAAAACCTCCCGAGAGAGCTGCTCCCGGAGTCACGCCCCCAATTGTTACCCCCTACTGCTATCTCCGAATTATGTATGTATAAGCCAAAGCCTCCAAATCCTTGAGCAAATCGGAATAGTTTCTTGTCCGCCAAGAGTCAACACTCCAGGGCCCCTCATAAATAATTCCAAGCATGCGGCCACTTCATCCATAAATTGGTCTTTCTTCAAAATAATCACCAAAGCAACATGTGGCCCACTTTAATTCTCACGCAGCAATCACTCACAACCCAACAAAGTGAATGGGGCTCCAACTAAATTTCATGCACACAGCCCAAAATCAATTCCAAAAGATGCAACACAACTTTAATTGCAAGCAATTTCAACATCTCCCCATTGCCACCGCATGCATGCAATTTCAAAAATTTCCCAACTAATAAACAATAATAAGTATCCTTGCACATATTGGTAACAACGAAGCCAGCCGGTACACGCCTCTAAGAGAATTTCTTCACAAAATGATTGAATTTGCATCAACTTCGCCTTCAAACCCCGATTCTACAATAAATACAACATAGTATCAATTTCTTTTAAGATAATATCAATTCAAGCACAATTCGAGACCAAATTCAATCATAAAGACGGCAAAATAACGAGTTATCAAATCCCCCCACACTTGCCCATTATTCATACTCGAGTAATCATGAAAATTAAATGGAAACAATACCACCCATCAAACACAATCATAAAAGCAATCATTAAATTTCGCCTAAACAAGTCTAGCTCATCAACACAATAATCAATTGCACAAAACTCAACAAATTAGTATAAATAACATACCCTCGTGTAGTGTAGTGTGAATTAAACGAAAGAATGTACAAAGATTAGATTGATTAGTCTATGATTTTCGCCTAAGTTCTAATTATTAACTTCGAATACACCCTTCACACCAATCTCCACTGATGTAGTTAACTAATGACTCGAGATCGATAGGTCTTTTCGAGCTTGTAATGTAGGCTTGGGTTAAGGTTGGAAAATTTTGAAATTTAGTGGCTAACACACCAAGCCTACACTGTGACACCCTGTATTTTAGTCTCTCAGGTACGCGCGCCAACGAGAGAGTTCTTGAGTGTTAGGAACGTTTTGTATATTTATGTGACAACGTGCTTCATTAATATTGCATAATTGTCATAACAGATTCAATCATATCATCATTTATAACAGGATATTTAGTATATAAATTCATTCATAAGCATATCATGATGTTTTAATCAAAAGTATTTTGAATGCCTAAGTATTTGTGAACTTCATACATAACATGTCATATATTTTGTGACACTCCACATTTTCGCATGTACAAGTTTGTCCCACGTGAGAGTTTATTTATTGTTTTGCATTTATTTTCATAATTATTTGATGCATTACATTCCTATTTTCATTCTCTATTTGATTAACTTGGACAAAATTGAACTATATGATTATTTGAATATTTGATTAATCGCGTAATTTGAATTTTTGTGATTTTGTTTCTCGAGCATGCTTAACTTGAATCATATGAGTTTTGGACCTTTCTGAATGTTTTGAACTCATTTTGTGACTTAGTGTAATTTAGTTTTGGACTCAATTGTATGCTTTTTAAATGTTTAGGGGTCATTCGGTAATTATGACCCTTTTGAGTCCTTAGGTCGTTTCTTGAGCTAGGGAACTCGTAATTGAATTCTGACACCTTCATTGAATTCCATTTGGTAAATAGGATTCGATGAGACCAACTATATATTTTTCTGACCTCGTTTCGACCCCCATATCGACCCCGTATACACTCACGTACAAAATACACTTTTGTCGGACCCATTGCCCATGCCTTTGGAGACTTTTCTCCCCTTTTTCTACCAAAATTCAGCACTCTCTCTTCCTCACCACACTCACACAAGCATCAGCCAAGGAAAGAAGAAGAAAAAGAGGCCAAGTCCATTTCCTCCATTGAAGCTTCAAACCTCTCAAGCTCAAGTCCCTTCTTTGCTTGTTTTCTCTTCAAGGTAAACTTAGATTTGTGATTCTCTTATTCTTGTGACTTCTATCATGCATCTATTTGTTGGTTTTCATGTTGGGAAGGTTGGGATTTGATCATGTTTAGAATAGTAATGGTTTGGAGCATATGTTGGATTTATGCACTTCTATGACTTTTGTTGCTTTTATATGCATATATAGGTGTAGTGAATGCTATTTCCTTGGTTATTTATTGATCTTATGACTTGGTAGTTGAGTGGGGAGTTTGATGCATTTATGTAAAAATGTGGGTTTGTGGGATTATGCTTGAGAATGTGGCTTTTGGCTCTCACTGTATGCTATATGTGCTTAAGTGATGAAATGACGCATGAATGTTAGAATTTAGCTTGGTTTTTCGATTGAATCGTTGGACCCGTTCACCCTTAAGTTGGTATTTGAGTAGTATAATGTGTTGGGAGTTGGTTATGTGTATTTTTGTGCAAGGAATTAGGTTATTTGATTCATTTGTGCATTCGTGATTGAGCTATGCGCCGGTTGTGCCCTTATGTGCCTATTTGCTTGTTTCGTTGGAATTTTGTGCATGAATTCATGTATCTTTGATGCTATATGATGTTTAAATATTTATGCATGAGTTTTTACCCTTATGAATTAGTTTGGATTATTTTTGGGATGTTTAGGCACGTTTTGGACCCTCCTTGGCCGAAAATTACACTTTGGACTCATTTTGGGCGCATTTGAGGTTCCCATGGCCATTGGAAATGGGCTCTTTAGAACCCACGGCCATTGGAATGGTTCTAAATAGTAGGGAGCTACTGGAACGTTTCAACGGCCATTGGTTTTAAAGGCATTAATATCCACAGCCTTTGATCTCACTCTGCTTTTTGTATGAGTTTGTTTTGCTTCGTTGACCCTTCATCCGAACTCCAAATGAGCTGAAATTTTAACCATAGAAACCTATTAGAGTCTAGAATAATCTCTAATTTGAATCACCTCAATATACTTTCTGGTTTGTAAGATATATTCAATTCTTTTGGGTGCTGCCAATCTGCACTCACCCAACTTCGTGCCTACGCCATTTTCACATCGTTTTGAATTAAGATTAAATCTATACACTTTTGGAAAGCCCTATGTGTATAGTTTCATTACCAAGAAACAAAACTCAATTCTCATTTCTCAAACTCAAGATATACCTGTTTTTGTACAGCTTGTGCATTTTGATAATTTGTCAGTTTTTGCCCAATTACACTCGAAATCCCTTTTGGTGTTCTCCTTTCACTTTTCTTGTGCCTTTTCACCCTTGAAATTGATCCTAACATGTTATAATATGTTTCCCCTTGATTTTGATGAAATTTGGTATGATTTGGAATTCATTTGAACGAGATATAATTCATAATGCCTTCTTTGGTACGTTCATGCACTTATATGCATCCATTGCATTCATGAGCATTGTCGAGCACCTACGTGGTTCATGTTTGAGTATAAGTCTCTAGATTTGTGTTTGGTTGTCACAAGGGTTCTTCCGGGAGGAGTCGTGCCTGAGGTTTGAGGTTGTTGGGTTCGTTTTCTTTGAACTACACAATGATTTTTGTTCGAAGGTAAGGTTTAAGACCTTTTTGTATAGTTAAGCAACCTATGACCCTAAACGCTCGTTTTATAGGCCGCATGTGCTATATATTATATATATAGTTAAATATATGTATTGTATGATATGAGTTTGATCTTATGATAAAGTTTTGACTTTTGAAAAAGGGTTATAATTACGAGTATAAATGAGCTCATGTTTTAATGAAAGTTTAATGGTTTATGAATTCATAATGCTTACAAGGTAATGCTAATGGGTTGATTTGGAGCGAGAATACAACGAAATGGTAATGTAAAGGTACTGTGATCCATGGAGACTACGGGTTAGGACCTCGGTACGGTTGAGGGCTGTCGGATTTAGCCTAATCGTGGTTGTCCCTCCAAGGTATCACGTGCGACCCTAGGGAGGTTGGAGAAGTCGTGATACTCTTGATGCATTCAGAATGAACCGGGGAGGACTCATGTAGGTTAGCTACCCCTCGAGGAATGTATAATGGTACTCACTGGGTTAATCAGCCCTTGAGGAACATAATGTAATGTAATGGATGGCTAAGGTCGACAGACTCTTCCATCAAATGAAGTTGGGGATTGAATGTGATTTGGTTTTAATATAATGTAATGTAATTAGAAGTAACAGGGATGCTCGTACTCGCCGAGCTTAATGAAATGGTTGGATTATGAAATGGGAATAGAGACTTAATGTTAATTTTAATGATTATGGATTTATATATGATGTGTATCATTTTATTGAAAACGTTTTGTATGCAAAACCTATTCCCGGATTCATAACCTTTATCTTTAATGTGCTTTGCTCTATATATGTATAGTGTGTGGGTGTGCGTTAGCCCCCTCACTCAGTCAAGTTGTTGGACTGACCCCTCTCCTTTTCCCACCTTTAGTTGCAGGTCTTTTGGAGCACGAGCTAGGCGGAGAAGTGGGTCGTTTGAGTCTCACTTTTGGGTTTAGGTCGTGCTAGGTGCATTGCATATGTTATTTTGAATTTGTATTTATGAATTGCTTATGTTATGAATCTTAATTTGTTTTAGCCTTGTAATCCTTGCATATTTGTTGTATATGAATTTTATGTTTTGTGATCCTTGCTTTCGCTATTTGTTTTATTTATTGCGCGCTCTGGTTTTGTTTAGCTCCACCTAGCCTAGCGAGTGTGTGGGCTCCGTTCGCCTAGACTTGGGCTCATGTATGGACTTCCCATTTCATATGTGAGTTTGGATTTAGGTGCGGGGGATGTGGGCGGCCCACGCTCGGGCGTCACACTACCCCACTCACGATATTGAGTTAGCTTAAGGAACATGAGCAGAACTACCCCACTCACGATATTGAGTTAGCTGCGGTAATCTTTGCATTAGGAAAGTGGAGGCACTACCTATATGGTGTGCATTTCGAGATCTTTACCGACCACAAGAGTCTCCAGTACTTGTTCACGCAGAAAGAACTAAACAAGAGACAGAAGCGATGGATGGAGTTGCTCGAGGACTATGATTGTGTGATCAAATATCATCCCGGGAAAGTGAACGTGGTCGCGGATGCACTAAGCAGGAAGGCTAGTGTGTCTAGTGTTAAATTGGAAGAGAGTAGTGAGGATGAGTTAGAGCTAGTCAGAATTAAGGCTCGCGTCTCTAAGATTTCCATTCAACCGGATTTGAGACATCAGATTTTTGAAGGGCAAAGACAGGATCCTGAGGTTCAAAAGTTGGTCAGGAAAGCTAGGGATGACCCAGAGTGTCCGTTTAGGTTCGATGAGATGGGACTACTTAGATTTAAGACCCGAATTGTGGTACCCGAGGTTCTGAAAAGGGTGATCTTGGATGAAGCGCATAAATCAGTATATTCGATCCATCCAGGAGGTAATAAGATGTACAAAGACCTAAAACAGTACTTCTGGTGGAATGGACTTAAGAGGGACGTGGTCGAGTATGTGCAGAATTGTCTAACGTGTCAGTTGGTTAAGGCACAGCATCAGAAGCCATCCGGGCTTTTACAACCGTTACTGATACCCGAAGCTAAGTGGCAACAGGTTACCATGGACTTCCTTTCGGGTTTACCACGTGTGAAGGGTGGATTCGACGAAATTTGGGTAATTGTGGACAGGCTAACGAAGTCAGCTCATTTTCTGGCTATTAGGATGTCGGATAAGGTGGAGAAGCTGCCTAAGCCTTATTATGACGAGATAGTTCGACTTCATGGAGTGCCAGTTAGTATAGTATCCGACAGGGATCCTAGATTTACATCGGGTATTTGGAGAGGACTTCAGACCGCACTGGGTACGAGACTGCAATTCAGTACAACTTTTCATCCACAGACGGAGGGTCATCTGAGAGGTTGATCAAATACCTCGAAGATATGTTAAGGGCCGGTGCCTTGGATTTCTCGAACTCATGGCATGAGCAGTTGCCATTGATCGAGTTTGCATACAACAATAGCTATCAGGAATCGATCAAGATGGCACCGTTTGAGGATCTTTATGGAAGGAAATGGCGCTCCCCTCTATTTTTTGACTTAGAAGAATGGAATTAGACGAAACAGGAGGGAGTGAAGAGAGGCGAGGAAGAAGATAAGCCCTCCAAGGCCGTTCAGAAAGCAATAGACAAGATTTAGGTCATACAGCAACGGATGAAAGCAGCCCAGCATCGTCAGAGGACGTATGCAAACCGTCGGAGAAAGGATATACAATTTGAAGTTGGTGATAGGGTATTTTTGAAAGCATCTCCGAGGAAAGGGTTCACAAGGATTGGGAAATGAGGGAAATTAAACCCTAGGTACCTTGGTCCGTTTGAGATCTTGGAAAGAATCGGAGAGATGGCCTACACATTGGATCTACCGCTGAACATGACCGGAATCCACAATGTCTTCCATGTTTCGCATCTTCGGAAGTACTACCGAGGTGAAACAGAAGTGTTACCGGTTGAAAAAGTGGAGGAAATTGAATTGGAACCAAACCTTACCTTCGTTCAGAAGCCGATATGATTATTGGATAGGAAATTCTAACAGTTGAGGAATCGGCGAATCCTACTTGTCAAAGTCTTGTGGAGAAGTGATGATACGGAGGAAATGAGGTGGGAGATGGATGATAAGATGAGAAACTTCTACCCCGAGTTGTTTCAGGACGGACAGTGAATCCGAGGATGGATTCTTTTTAAGGGGGAGAGATTGTGACGCCCCGAGCGTTCGATCATCCAGGTACGTCACGTGTGGTACTAATTGTGCGATTTCAATTTCTTTAATTATGCGATTATGTGTTATAACTTGTGATTATATGAAATATGTGTCAATGTGACGTAATTGGATTAAGAGAAATGTGGCTTGAATGAATGAACTATATGCGCATGTGTGCTGTTTTCGTGTATCGTTGCCTTGCCTTGTGATTTCTGTTTTCGGTAATTTTTTAGTATGACTTGTATTTACATGTTATGAGTGAAATAGTGTTCATTTCATATTCCCGAACCCGTTTAACCATCCAAAATGCAACCGGAATACAAACACAACCCCATGACCCGCCACTATGACCCTACCCACTTGTAAAACCCATAACTCTCTCATTTCATGCCCAAACTGAGCAAAACTTGGACCCAAATAACCTTAACCCATTTAACCATCAGCTTTCTTGATATTTAATAAATATTAAGCACATTAAACCCTCCAAAGGCAGCCCCAAAACCGAGAGAGCCAAGAAGAGAAAGAAAGAAAGGAATTGTGATACTATTCTTCATCTTCAAGCTTGAGCCACCATCTTGATCCGTCCATTTCATTGTTTGGTGAGTATAGCATCTTTCATGGCATTCCTTCCTCTTTCTTTTAAGCCATAGATTGCATATTTTATCCATGAGATTTCTTGATTGGGAAGATGAATGAATAGTAAGGGTTTAGAGCTTGAATTTAGATTCTTATCATGGCATATTCACTTCTATGACTTTATTCTTGTCCCTTAAGTGTATATATATGTTTCTTGAGCCTTTGAATGCATGGTAGTTGGCTAGGGTTCAAGTCACCATTAATGCATATTGGAGGTTTTGGGGAAATTTCATTTTATGCCTTCATTTCATGTTTCTCTTGTTGCCTATGCATGTGAATATGCCTCTTGCATTCGTGTGATTGTTTATGACTTGTTTTAAGAGACAAAATTAAGTGTTATGGGAGTTGTGGAATTGAGCCCTATTTTCCCGAAGCATTTCTGCCCAGAAAATCCAGGCCAAATGGGCGTTTGGCCTTTATGTTGTTTTTGTAAACGCCCGTTTGGAATGGTGCCAATTTCAATTCTATCTCTTACAAATGCCCGTTTGGATTTTATGTACAAATATGAAACGGGCGTTTGGAAATGCAAAATCGGTCCAGTAGGTTTTTGAACGCCCGTTTGGTGTTTGCACTTATTTTACAAACGGGCGTTTAAGAACCCAAAAATTGTTACAGACGCAACTTAAACGCCCGTTTGGGTTTTCTTTGTTTTTATGAAACGGGCATTTGGGTTACGTTTTTTGGGCTCCGAGGCATGTCAAACGGGCATTTGACATTTGTTCTGAAAAACCAAACGCCCATGTTAGATGCTACTGTAAGTTTTTGAGTTTTTCGACTTTTGCAGTTCAATTCCTTTGACCCCTAAATGCTTTGTTGTGTCCTTTTTATATGTTTTTATCCATTTCTTTCACTTGCTTTGGTATATACGACTTTTGTATGTATTGAATGCTCTTGTGGGTGTCTAATTGTGAGATTTATGACTTGAATCGATTGAACGAATGTATTGACCGAATGAATGAAGGAATTGATTGAACGTGGCTTGGAATGCATTTATTGTGCACATGAACTTCTTTTATGTCATGGCTTATGCATTCATAGCCGAGCGTCTCTTTTGTGGTCTCATGTGTCTCACTTCACTTGTTTTGCACAGATCCGGGTTTGTTTGGGGACGAGGCCGCGCCTTGAGCTCGCTTTTGCTTGTTTTGGTTTTAAGGTGGGTTTTTCTTATAATAGGTAAAATGACCCTATAATGCCCTAATGTGAAACGGTTTTAAATCCAAAATAATATATGTATTTATAGTCATTTTATCAAGTAAATGGTTTTGAACGTAAGCCTATGTTGTAGAATCTTACCCGTTTTGGCGAGAATATATGAATGCACAGATAAAGGCCCAGGGCTTAGAGTGAGCGGCTAACCGGGGAGGCAAGGGCCGACGGGGATCCCTCACCTCTGTCCCACTTATGAACGGTGCAACTAGACCTCGTTAGGAGTTAGCGAGGGATAGCCACTGAGTGCCTTTAGGGGATTCATGTACCCCTCTAGGTCAATGCATGGATGGTCAGGATTTGCAACCCCGTCAACACCCGGAGTAGGAGAAACGTGCAGGAAGGCCGGTGAATCGGATTGGCCAAATGCATTGTAATGAATGAATGTGCACATATTGAAAGAATGAATGATCGCAGGAATGAAAGAATGACCGAATGTAATTTAATGAATAAAAGAAATAATAGTACACGAGGTGGCAGAAGGAGATTTATGCACGCCCCCTCTCCGGGCTTATAAGAACCTAATGAATGATTGAAACAATGAAAGATATAATCCCGTGTGTTGATCTTCTTTACCCACTTAGGAAAATTGTTATAAAACCTCACTTGGGATTATATTATGCATGCGAATGCCTATTTACTGCTTTATGTATTATATATTAAGCCCGATTTTATACCCACCAGTCTCCTATAGACTGAACCCGGATTTATTTCAATTGTTTTGTACAGGTTTACCCTTTTGGAGTGATAGGCGGGAGTCAGTGTTTGTATTGTCTTATTTAGAGTCTAGTCTTGTTGCACACACACTCATGGTAATTAATGTATCTATTTTTCCCGGCATATTTTAATTACCGTATTTGAGGCTGTGAAGGCCGTGCCTTGTTGTATCGAATTGTTGTAGAGCCCGTGGCTCGAATTGTTAAAGTTATGCATTTATACTTCTGCATGTTTGGTTTTAATGAGCTCTGATGCATGTGGTTGTATGGTTTAAGGGTTAGTCCCGCCTAGCCTAGCGAGTGTGTGTCGTGTCCCCGTTCGCCTTGACTTTGGATTCGGGCTTGGATTCCCATTTCTCGACCGGGTCCGGGTCTCGGTGCGGGAGATGTGGCGTCATGCGCGTCGGGCACTACAGGGTCTGTCTAGGTCGTATGGCTTAGCACTACGTAGTTATGTGCTTATGTGACTACGTGAACTTTGTGACTTGATTACTTTAAAACTTGTTTACTTGTTTATTTACTTACTTTACTACTTGATTACTTGAGCATACATGAACTAATAAGCATGCATCCATATTGTTGGAAATTGGTGATTTTCAGGATGCCTCCGAGACGCCGACACCGTGAGCAAACACCGGATCTCAACCAATCACCTCCACCACCACCATTGAATGCAGAGAATATTGTCCAAGCCCTACTTAATCAACTACAACAAAATCAAAGGAATGTGACTCCCCCGGGTGAAGGACATGAGACTTCTAATGTATATAAGGAATTCTGGAATAATAATCCTCCAAAATGGTATGGGGGAGATGATATTGCAGCTGAGGAGTGGCTTTCGGAAATAAGAGGGATTTGGGAGATATGTCTGGGAAGCTCTCAAGACAAGGCTATTTGCACCAGATGATTTGTTCAAGGACAAGCATCCACGTGGCTCAAGGGAGTTCGAGCCAAGCTTGAATGGATGGGACGTGAATTCAATTGGGAGACTTTTGTCCAAGAATTCCATGAGAAATACATCCTCGTAAGCGCTCAAGAATGAAGGCTTCAAGAATTCAACGACTTAAAGCAGGGTAATAGGACCATGGAGGAGTATATCTTAGAGTTTGAGAGGTTGTCACCCTACGCCACTCACATCATCGACCATGATTCTCACAAAGCTCGTCATTTTCTTCATGGGCTCCAAAACGAACTTCAAGTGGCCCTTCAAGCGGTGAATGTAAGCACTTGGGCTAAGGTTACAAAGAGGGCTATCCAAGTTGAGGCCCAGAAGATGCCTTTGAAGCCTCCACCTTTCTCATCACATTCTCAAGGATCGGGGTCTAGATTTGGATCGGGTAAAAGGCCCGTTTCTTATACTTCATGCCCTCTTACGGCTCCGACTTTTCATCCCCAGAACACCGGGAACAAAAAGCCCCATATTACCAGTCCCCCGATGCCTCAGGCTCTTCCAGCTCCGGCACTACCAGCTCCCGCGGCTCAGGCACCCGTTCATTGCACTTATTATTTAAGAAGCACCTGGTAGAGCAGTGTTGGAAATTATTGGGCAAATGTTATAAGTGCGGGTCTTCGGATCATAGGTTGGACAAGTGCCCTCATGCGAGACCGGCAGTTTAGGCTCGAGCATACGCCCTCGAGGGTGAGGAGGAGGATACAGAGATAGATTAGAATGCCGTTATGGAAGGTATGATCACCATTCATGACATTCCATTGCATGCATTGTTCGATCCCGGGGCCACGCATTCATTCATTTCCCGGGACGTTGTTGCTTCATTGCCTTTGCATGCTGAACTTTCTGTGCATGTGTATGTTGTTTGTTCACCTCTGGGTGGTCGTTTGGAGATGGATCGGGTTTCAAGGGTTGTCCAGTTGGTTTCGAGGATAGGGTCTTTCTGGCGGATTTGATTGAGATGCCTATGAAGAGGTATAGAGCAATTCTTGGAATGGATTGGCTTTTCACACATCGGGTGGTAATGGATTGCCTATGAAGAAGGTGTTGTTGGGGTCTATAGTGTTTAAAGGTAAGAGGTTGAAGTCTACCCCATTTGTGCCTTTTATGGAGGCTAGTAAGCTTATCCGGGATGGCACGACAGGCATTGTGGCTTACCTCCTTAAAAAACTAAAGGATCAAGCCAAACTTGAGGAGACAGAGGTTGTGATAGAGTTCACTAATGTCTTCCCCGAGAGTTTAGGTTCTCTGCCACCTGACCGGGACATCGAGTTTGTGATTGGCCTCTATTCCGGATCGGCGCCTTTCTCAAAGACACCTTACCGGATGGCTCCTGCCGAGTTAAAGGAGCTGAAGACACAACTTGAAGAGTTGTTGGCTTGTGGGTATATCCATCTGAGCGCTTCTCCGTGGGGTGCTCCGGTCCTATTTGTAAAGAAGAAAGATGCGACCTTGAGGATATGTATTGATTTCCGCTAGCTGAACCGGATGACGGTAAAGAACAAGTGTCCTTTACCCCATATCGAGGAGTTATTTGATCTTCTACAAGGTTCTCGAGTGTACTCCAAGTTAGATTTGAGGCAAGGGTATTACCAACTTTGCATCCAGGAGGAAGACATTTCTAAGACTGCTTTCAATACCTGGTGTGGACACTTCGAGTTCGTGGTGATGTTGTTTGGATTGACTAATGCTCCAGCCGTGTTCATGGACATGATGCACTGAGTGTTCAGGCAGTTTCTCGACAAGTTTGTGGTGATCTTTATAGACGACATTTTGGTATACTCGAGGTCCGAAAAGAGCACGCAAATCACCTTTGATTGGTTTTGGAGACTCTGAGAGAGCAAAAGCTTTACGCCAAGTTTAGCAAGTGCGAGTTTTGGGTCGACAGAGTCACATTCCTAGGCCATATAATCTTAGGCAACGGAATTGAAGTCGATCCCTCCAAGATAGAAACCGTAGCTCAATGGGAGAGACCGAAGAATGCCTCCGAAGTGAGAAGTTTTCTTGGGTTAGCGGGATACTATAGGAGATTTGTGAAGGATTTCTCCAAGATCGCAAGCCCGTTGACTCAGTTAACAAAGAAGGAGACTAAGTACGAGTGGGATAACGAGTGCGAGAAGAGTTTCCAAGCTTTAAAGGAACGTTTAACTTCTGCACCAGATCTTGCCTTACCCGAAGGGTTCGAAGGCTATGCGGTTTACACAGATGCTTCTAAAGAAGGCCTCGGATGCGTGTTGATGCAAAATGGTCGAGTGGTGGCCTATGCATCCCGAAAGTTAAAGGAACACGAATAGAACTATCCCACTCATGATCTTGAGCTTGCGGCGGTAGTGTTTGCTTTATCAACGTGGCTCCATTACTTGTATGGGACGACTTTTGAGATTTTTTCGGATCATAAGAGCCTCAAGTACTTGTTTTCTCAAAAGGAGCTCAACAATAGGCAGAGGCGATGGATGGAGTTGTTAGAAGACTATGACTGCACGATTCAGTACCATCTAGAAAGAGCAAATGTTGTGGCGGATGCTCTAAGTCGGAAAGCTAGTGTGTTGGGTTTGAGTGTAGAGTCTTCGGGACAGGATTCAGTGATTGTGATTTCAGAGGCTCGATTGGCTAACATCTCAGTCTAACCAGAATTGAAATAGAAGTTGATAGATGCTCAGACTTCAGATATAGGAATTCAGAAGTTAGTGGCTCGTTCAAGAGTGGATCCTAAGAGTAAGTTTGGGTTTGATGATTTGGGTCTTTTCAGGTTCAAGACAAGAGTTTGTGTGCTCGAGAAACTTAAGAGATTAGTGCTCGAGGAAGCACATCGTTCTGGATATTCCATACACCCTGGTGGTACGAAGATGTACCGAGATTTGAGGGAACTTTATTGGTGGAATGGCATGAAGTGAGATGTCGCTAATTTTATGAAGCGTTGCCTCGTGTGTCAAATGGTGTAAGTAGAGCACCAAAAACCGGGTGGAACTCTCCAACCACTTTCGATTCCTGAATGGAAATGGGAGCAAGTGGCAATGAACTTCGTGTCCGGCTTGTCGATGTCTAGGGGAGATTTCGATGGAATTTGGGTGATCGTCGACCGTATGACGAAGTCTGCAGATGTTCTCAAGGTTAAGATGTCCTACAAAGTGCCTAAGTTAGCCGAGATCTATTGTAACGAGATTGTGAGGCTTTACGGTGTTCCGAAGAGTATAATTTCTGATCGAGATCCTCGATTCACTTTTAGGTTGTGGCGAGAATTGCATGAACGGTTGAATACGCAGCTTCACTTTAGTACGGCTTTCCATCCCCAGACAGATGGCCAGTCAGAGAGGTTGATTCGGTATCTAGAAGATTTGTTGAGATCTTGCGTGCTGGATTTCAAGGATAAGTGGTAGGGTTGTACATAAACCCGCACAACCCGCTTAAGCCGCCCGAAAACCGCCGGTTGAAATTTAAAAAAAATAACCGCGGTTGAAAAATATTATAACCCGCTACTTTTCGGTCGAGTGGTGGGTCTAATAATTCAAACCCGCCTAACAGTAACCCGACCGCAATATATATATATTTATATTTTATTGTAATTGTAGTTATATAAATAAATTATACTCAATACAAATGTTATGTATATTATATAAATTTTGCATATATATAATATATATTTTTGTATT
>JBBMKE010171420.1:0-15437 GCA_037834125.1 Lippia alba | reverse complement strand
ATTTCTCATCTTCAATTACTTAGAAGGTCGTATGTGAATTTCATTGTATTTTACTTAACGAGAAATTTGTTGTTGAAGGTAAAGTGCTCATTTCATTCTTTACTCCAATTCTTATCGATATTTCAGCTCTGCAGAGTAGTAATAATGAGAACTTAAATGAAATATTGAATTGTGTTGAAGGCGTATTGTATGTATTTCGGCTCGGCTTATTTGCATCCGTTTAATAGATTGTTATTAAAATTCATGTTTCTATTATGATAGGGATATGGGATTAATAGGAACTGCTTATTATTTCTTGGTCACTTGTTGTTATTAAACTTTATGTTTCTCTTCTCATAGGTGGCAATAGGAGAGTAAAGAGAAGGGTAACAACCACCGGCAAATTGAATAAAGTGTAATTCACAAAAATGAACAAGAAAAAAGTAATTGATTGGACTGAATTAGATGTTGACATAGCAAGGCACATTTTCTCGATTCTTCAGTCCGAAATCTAAATGATTAAAGTGAAAATTAGAAAGTTAAAAGAGCAAAGGCAAATTCAGAGGTGAATGTGATAGAGTAGTAATCTGAATCTGAGATTTATTGAGAATGTAAGTGAGATTGTTTGGTGGTTGGGTTGCAATTTTCGTATGGAATTTTAATCAGCAATCTGCCCACCATAAAAAGATCCATGAAACATTTAAATGTGTATATTGCATGGTGTCATTCGCTCATATGGATCTGAAGGATATCCACTTATCCCACATGATTTATCATATGAACAGAAAGCCAAAATATGTATAAGACTTGCTGAGACAATAAGGTGAAAAATCTTTCCAAAAAAAGAGCCATGAAAGATTTAAATGTTTAAATGTGTATATATTGCAGGGTGTCACTCGTTTAAATGGATCGAAAGGATATCCAGTTATCTTACATGATTTATCAATATGCAAAATATTTGCTGAGACAGAAAATGTGAAAAATCTTTCTTGTTGAGCGCTTGTTGTTTAGTATTGAACCCAATTTTCTGCACAACTTATGCAATAATTCTGGTATCTATACTGTAAATGATGAAGAGGAAAAATTTAGTTATGCAGAGAGCTTCTATTACTAAGTTAGGATCGAAGACAAGGTTCTGTTGCTTCCAATGAAAATTTTAACTTATTGGCTATCTATAAATTGATGATTTGAAGTATATAAATTTTTGATAATCTATACACCATAACATCTTTTCCCTTAACTATAGCTCCAAAAGTTGCATTCAGTTATTGTTCCTCTTTCTTCATTATTTTTATCTTTTTATTGATGTAGAATAGTCTGTAGTGCCTTAAGATGAGGTTGGGGCCTAAGCAAACGTGATGAAGCTAGTCTATCATACATATGCCTATTGTGAAGTGATCTTTGTAAGTCCTCATTTTGTTCGTGGACGTTGGATCTTAGGCACCACATGTGTGATGAAAAGAATATGTCATCATTATCCTCTAAATGTAAATATCTCGAGAAGCTTCTTATTAAAGGTCGAACGTGTCATGTTGTACTAAACCTTGAAGCTCAGAAGGAGCTTAACGATTAAGCGTGTACCGACAATATCTAGTGTGGGTCTCGATGTTCTTGCAGCGAGATATCATAGGTTGGAATGCCTAAAAATTAGGTTAGTATATAATAGAATCAGAGATCAGATGCTATCAAAAGAATATCAA
Source organism: Lippia alba (assembly GCA_037834125.1). Lineage (NCBI taxonomy): Eukaryota > Viridiplantae > Streptophyta > Magnoliopsida > Lamiales > Verbenaceae > Lippia > Lippia alba. Next base: position 13,758 of record JBBMKE010171420.1, on the reverse strand, counting down.
TGTGTCGCAAAAACTTGAAGATATTTTGGATATGATGCGTCCATGAAGTTAACAAATACGTCATCAAAATTTTATCCGATACTTGACTGGATTTGAGAAAAGTTGTTTTTTTCACGGTAAAAAAGTAGATGAAAATCATCCTAGGAGAAGTTTTGTCACTTTATTTTCTATCGGTTGCAGAGACGGTTAACGTGAATTGAGATGTGGTAGCTGAGAATTGGAGTAAGAACACCCATAATATTCACTCCCAAAATCTTTTTAGACATTTCTCATCTTCAATTACTTAGAAGGTCGTATGTGAATTTCATTGTATTTTACTTAACGAGAAATTTGTTGTTGAATGTAAAGTGCTCATTTCATTCTTCACTCTCATTCTTATCGAAATTTCAGCTTTGCAAAGTAGTAATAATGAAAACTTAAATAAAATATTGAATTGTGTTGAAGGCGTATTGTATGTATTTCGGTTCGGCTTGTTCACATCCCTATAACAGATTATTATTAAAATTCATTTTTCAGTTAAGATAGGGATGTGGACTGAATAGGAACTGTTTATTATTTCTTGGTCACTTGTTATTATTAAACTTCATGTTTCTCTTCTTATAGGGGGCAATAGGAGAGTACAGAGAAGGGTAACAATCAATGGCAAATTGGAGAAAGTGTAATTCACAAAAATAGACAAGAAAAAAGTAATTGATTAGACTGAATTAGATGTTGACATAACAAGGTACCTTTTCTCGATTCTAAACAAACGTGAAAAAGCTAGTCTATCATCAACATGCCCGTTATGGAGTGATCTTGGTAAGTCCTCATTTTTTGGGCGGACGTTGGATCTTAGGCACCAATTTGTGATGAAAAGGATATGTCATCACTCTCCTCTCAGTGTAAATATCTCGAGAAGTTTGTTATCAAAGGTCGAACGTGTCATGCAGTACTAAACCTTGAAGCTCATGAAAGAGTTTAACGTTGAAGCGTGTACAAACAGTATCTAGTGTGAGTCTCGGTGTTCTTGTAGCGAGATGTCATAGGTTGGAATGCCTAAAACTTGGGTTGGTATGTAACAGAATCAGAGATCTGATGCTATCAAAAGAATATCAATGTGTTGCAAAAACTTAAAGACATTTTGGATATGATGCGTCCATGAAGTTAACAAATATGTCATCAAATTTTTATCTGATAATTGTCTGGATTTGAGAAAAGTTGTTTTTTTTTTCACGGTAAAAGAGTAGATGAAAATCGTCCTAGGAGAAGTTTTGTCACTTTATTTTCTATCGGTTGCAGAAATGGTTAACTTGAATTGAGATGTGGTAGCTGAGAATTGTAGTAAGCAATCAAACTTGATTGACTTAGATGTTTCCCGAACAAATATTCACTCCCAAAATCTTTTTAGACATTTCTCATCTTCATTTACTTATAAGGTCGTATGTGAATTACATTGTATTTCACTTAATGAGAAATTTGTTGTTGAAGGTAAAGGCTCATTTCATTCTTCACTCTCATTCTTATCGAAATTTCAGCTTTGCAAGGTAATAATAATGAGAACTTACATGAAATATTGAATTGTGTTGAAGCGTATTGTATATATTTCGGATCTGCTTGTTTGCATCCCTATCACAGATTGTTATTAAAATTCATGTTTCTATTATGATAGGGGCTGAACAGGAACTGCTTATTATTTCTTGGTCACTTATTATTATTAAACTTCATTTTTCTCTTCTTATCGGGAGCAATAGGAGAGTAAAGAGAAGAGTAACAACTACCGGTAAATTGGAGAAAATGTAATTCACAGAAATGGACAAGCAAAAAGTAATTGATTGGACTGAATTAGATGTTGACATAGCAAGGCACATTTTGTCGATTCTAAACAAACGTGATGAAGCTAGTCTATCATCAACATGCCCGTTATGGAGTGATCTTTGTAAGTCCTCATTTTTTTTGCGGACGTTGGATCTTAGGCACCACATGTGTGATGAAAATGATATGTAATCGCTCTCCTCAAGTGTAAATATCTCTAGAAATTTCTTATCAAAGGTCGAACGTGTCATGCTGGACTAAACCTTGAAGCTCATGAAGGAGCTTAACGTTGAAGCATATACAAATACTATCTAGTGTGAGTCTCGGTGTTATTGCAACGATATATCATAGGTTGGAATAATATCTAAAACTTGGGATGGTATGTAATAGAATCAGAGATCTGATGTTATCAAAAGAATATCAATGTGATGCAAAAACTTGAAGACATTTTGGATATGGCACGTCCATGAAGTTAACAAATATGTCATCAATATTTTATCCGATAATTGTATGGATTTGAGAAAAGTTGGTTTTTTCACGGTAAAAGTAGATGAAAATCGTCCTAGGAGAAGTTTTGTCACTTCATTTTCTATCAGTTGCATGGACGGTTAACTTGAATTGAGATGTGGTAGTTGAGAATTGGAGTAAGCAATCAAACTTGATTGACTTAGATGTTTCTAGAATAAATATTCACCCCCGAAATCTTTTTAGACATTTCTCATCTTCAATTACTTAGAAGGTCGTATGTGAATTTCATTGTATTTCACTTAACGAGAAATTTGTTGTTGAAGGTAAAGTGCTCATTTCATTCTTCACTCTCATTCTTATCCAAATTTCAGCTTTGCAAAGTAGTAATAATGAGAACTTAAATGAAGTATTGAATTATGTTGAAGGCGTATTATATGTATTTCAGCTCGGCTTGTTTACATCCCCATAACAGATTGTTATTAAAATTCATGTTTCAGTTATGATGGGGATATGGGCTGAATAAGAACTGCTTATTATTTCTTGGTCACTTGTTGTTATTAAACTTCATGTTTCTCTTCTTATAGGGGCAATAGGAGAGTAAAGAGAAGGGTAACAACCACAGGCAAATTGGAGAAAGTGCAATTCACAAAAATAGTCAAGAAAAAAGTAATTGATTGGATTGGAGTAGATGTTAACATAGCAAGGCACATTTTCTCGATTCTAAACATACGTGATGAAGCTAGCCTATCGTCAACATGCCCGTTATGGAATGATCTTGGTAAGTCCTCATTTTTTTGGTGGATGTTAGATCTTAGGCGCCACATATGTGATGAAAAGGATATGTCATCACTCTCCTCTAAGTTTAAATATCTCGAGAAGTTTGTTATCAAAGGTCGAACGTGTCATGCTGTACTAAACCTTGAAGCTCATGAAGGAGCTTAACGTTGAAGCGTGTACGGACACTATCTAGTGTGAGTCTCAGTGTTCTTGCAACGAGATATCATAGGTTGGAATGCCTAAAACTTGGGATTGTATGTAATAGAATCAGAGATCTGATGCTATCAAAAGAATATCAATGTGTTGCAAAATTTTGAAGACATTTTGGATATGGTGCGTCTATGAAGTTAACGAATATGTCATCAATATTTTATCCGATAATTGTCTGGATTTTAGAGAAGTTAGTTTTTTTCACGATAAAAAAGTAGATGAAAATTGTCCTAGGAAAAGTTTTGTCACTTCATTTTCTATCGGTTGCAGGGACGGTTAACGTGGATTGAGATGTGGTACGTGAGAATTGGAGTAAGCAATCAAACTTGATTGACTTAGATGTTTCTAGAATAAATATTCACCCCCAAAATCTTTTTAGACATTTCTCATCTTCAATTAATTAGAAGGTCGTGTGTGAATTACATTGTATTTCACTTAACGAGAAATTTGTTGTTGAAGGTAATGTGCTCATTTCATTCTTCACTCCCATTCTTATCGAAATTTCAGCTTTAATTTGCAAAGTAGTAATAATGAGAACTTAAATGAAATATTGAATTGTGTTGAAGGCATATTTTATGTATTTCTGTGGATAACCCCTATTTGTATGTATTGAATTGTGTTGAAGGTGTCCATATATTGTTTAATCTCATACGGAGTATGGATGAGGAGGTTTGAGAAAGGGCAAGAGCTCACAGAAAGTTTGCTACAACGGATAGAACTCATGGAAAAATAGCTACACATCCTGAAAAAACACTAGTAGTAATCAGAGGTGGTGGGATACACCTTTTAAACCTTGCTTAGTCGTTACAAAAGAGGCTTCAACCCGACTCTCAGGGTAATTTTTAGTGATGACGCTGAGAGTTTCGAGTTGAAGCCTCTTTTGCACGACTGAGCAAGGTTTAAAAGAAGTCGTATCCCACCACCCCTGATTACTACTTGTGCTATTTCAGGATGTGTAGCTATTTGTCCACCAGTTCTATCCGTTGTAGCAAACTCTCTAAGAGCTGTTGTTGCCCTTTCTTGAAAGAAATACATACAAGCGTATGTGAAACAATGTCTTCAACACTATTCAATATTCCATTTAAGTTCTCATCATTACTAATTTGCAAAAACGAAATTTCAGTAAGAATGTGAGTGAAGAATGAAATCAACACTTTTCCTTCAAAGGCAAGTATCTCGTTACGTGAAATACAATGTAATGCACATACGACCTTCAAAGTAATTGACGATGAGAAAAGTTTGGAAAGATTTTGCGCTTGAATATTTGTTTTTCGAAACATCTAAGCCAATCAAGTTTGGCTACTTACTCCAATTCTCAGCTACCACATCCCAGCTCACATTAACTGTCTCTGCGACTTATATGAAACGAAGGGACAAAACTTTTCCTAGGGCGATTTTATCTACTTTTTTACAGTCAACAAAAACCAAGTTCTCTCAAATCCCGACAATTATCGGATAAGGCATTGATTCCATCTTTTTTAACTTCACGCAGGCCCGATATCAAAGTTGTCTTCAATTTTTTGCAACACTTTGATATTAGTTTGATAGCATTAGAGCTGATTTTATTACATACCGACCCAAAGTTTTGGCATTCCAACCCATGATATCTCGTTGCAAGAACACTGAGACTCAAATTGGTTATGTCGCTAGAACGGTACGAATCAACACTAAGCTCCTTCAAATTATCAGCTTCAAGTTTTATAAAGAAAGTTAGAGAAGAGGCCTTGAAACAAATTGAAGCTTATGTTGACATCTATTGTCGTCGTATTGAAATTTCTGAGGCTGTTGCATCACCAACCTCTAAAGCTTGTGCACTAGTAATTCCTCAATCTTGATATTTTCAATTTAATTTTGTATATATGTGTGTGTATAGTGTGTGTATATATATATATATATAGTTATTTATTTATATTATACACACGTATATAACTATATAAGCAATATTTTCACCAGTGTATTTGGCAAATACATCTAGTCTTTGTGTGACAATTATATATCGGTTCCTTTGATATTTTTTTCCCCCTTAGTGAAACTGTGATCTGTTGATATGCTGCGGAATCCTCATCATATACTGAAATTATGTGCTGCGTTTGCTCTTCTTCAGGTAGATGCATGCCTTTTCTTCTCCACACATGTACTCGAACACAAACACATTCCCGCATACTCATGTGATAAAGGAATATATATCCTGAGGTTTGAGAAATTACAAAAACTTCCCTTGACATTTAAGAAATTACAAAAAATCCTCTATATCAAACAATTTCATATTACATCTAGTTCAATATGGATCTATAAATGAGGTAATCATCTATTCTTTTTTTAACATCGAAAGACTGATAACTATTTGAATTTAGATTTATGATCATAATAGCATGCATTAGGCCTCTGGGTATGCCCGGGGATGTTAATGTAATTTTTCCAAACCTTTAGGGAAGTTTGTGTAAGCTCAGGTGATTTCGTTGTTCTGTCTGTGCGTGTGTATACATATTATTAGAGGTTATAGGCTCAAATATATTAGGTGAATGAAGTGAATGGATTGGAGTCTACATTTTTAACTCCTTGGACTCGAGTTTAGGAATATGGCTGAAGATAAGCTTGGCTCTTCTCTGGATCCTAATTTTAACAAATACACCTAAATTTTAAATTGCAGTTCACCACAGGCAGTCGAGCAGCAAATCATGTGAGCCTTTTGGAGAACATTAGGGTCTCTCCCGTGCTACGGGAAGCAGCAGAAGCTGAGGTTGCCTCAATTCATGCAAAAATTTTCGCCTGTGCCTTGCTTCGAAATCTTCAGTTGCATCAGGTGAAGCTATTGTTCTGAAATTTCTTCTCAGGTTGATCATGGAAAACACAATATAGGATATTTTGATTTGATGCTTGTCGACATAGATGGGGTGCTTCTGAACGTAGTACCACTGAATCAAACAATTAAAACTGCTCCATATGGTACATAATCATCTCAATTTATAAAATTAATAAAGAAATCAAAGAAAGATGCAAGAAAATAGAGACATTAAATGAATTTTGATTCATTTTCTTTGTAAAATTTCCAGGAAATTGAGTGATTATTGCCTTCAATTGTACCATCACAACAACATCAGCATCAATGAGAACTAAATCATAAGTTATGTATACTCAAATCAATTGAGATTTGAGCTCAAGATTTAAGAATTGGAGGTACTAGTTACCCATCCTAGCTTTACTTGAATGCCAGGTTGTGACAAGTTTTATCGCATGGATACGCACAGTCGATAGACTTCACGCTTGCACAGTCAAAGAACCAATCTCCAACAGCAATCGCAACAGCCTGCATAGTTTTTACTAAAATTAGATACCCTTAAGTGAGAAAACAAAGAGAACAAAAGGCAGTTCCTACAGACACTGTGGTATAATGTAAGTAGTATTCCTCATAGCATCCTTTGCTCTTTTACACAGTTACACATATATCCCCTCATTGTTTCAAAAATTGCATATACATCCGTAATAATTTGGGGCGAATATGTTAAGATCTCAAGGTAAACCTCAAAAATTGACCCTTGGACTTAAATGTAAGACAATTTTAACCACTATAAATTCCTTCTGTTCTTATTATTCTTACTAACTCTATTCTGGACTGGTACTAATTTCACTTTGGTTCCAGTCTTGTTATCTTCACTATCTAACTAGTTTTTGCATTTGCTGGCAGGTGAAGCAGAAAATATGGGGAGAAAATGATCAGATTATTGAGAATAAGCTTGCTGTGGTATGAAATTATGAATCGGTCGACTCATTTAATTCTATATGACATTAGCTAAATCAATCAGTACATGAATTTATTTCTCTCAAACAGAGACTGCATTGTGAATTACCGAACGTGATTAATGTGTTGATTTACCAAGGTTATGGACCCAAAAAATGAAAGATACCTGCAATTTTGTGCAGCTTTTGTGAATTTTGTTAATGATACAAGTGTCTTATGATGCACGAATACGGACACAGCGACATGTACACGACAAGATAGATTTTTTTTAGGGAATTTGGAAAATTACATTTTAGTCCCTATAAGTTTGTTTGATCTGAGGTCTCTTAACAGAATTTGTAAAAGTACATTTATGCCCCTGACGGTTTTGTGAGTATTACATTGAATATATGATCAAAATTATAAAACCATCTCTAAAGTTTACAAAAATAACAAAACGATCCCTACAAAATATGATTTTAACAACAAATCAGGGGCATTTTCGGAATGACATAACGGAACCCTAGGGATCACAAACGGTTCTCAAATGTTAGGGACTAATTTGTAATTTTCTAAAAATTATGAATTAGATTGTAATTAGGCCTAAATATAGGGTAGTCAGATGTAGTTTTTCTTTTTTTTTTAAATTTCCCACGTGAAGAAGTCCGACACGACACGATAAAATAATATTTTTAGAAGTGTCCGTACATCATAACAAGTGTCTTTTACACCGGGGTACCTTGTTTTGGAATTACAAAGAGTAATCAGTTATGTAGTCAAGTATATGATTAATACAGAAGAAAAAAAGAAAAAAACATAAATAGCATAGATGCATTGCTTGTATTTTGTAATAACGTGAAAAATTCTTCATAACGGCATGAATTGTGTAATGTCGCATCACTTTATTATTTGTGTTGGCTTATTAATTAATCTAAGGTGATATGGCCTGCATTTCTGATTTATTGCTTTGAAGACAGTTTATTTCTCAAAACAGTCTGAAGCTACATGTATTGGCAGGACAAAATTTAGTAACTACAATTTGTATCTGAATCATCTTACCAAATATTTGTTGATTTCTTCCAACACACCAGTTTTACTTAGTTGAATTATGTGATTCTATGAAACATTATGTGATTCTGATGGGAGTTTCACTACTCAAAACCTAAAATATTATTCATTTCCCGAGCCATCGCTATCCCATTTTGTTAGTGAAACCCTAGAGGATCAAAACTTATGATTTTCAATCATTCTAAATCATTTTTCAAGATCTGGCCCTCTTACAAATACATAATTAATAATACATTAATATTGAACTATTTTAGTTAGATTTGATTTGATTTGAGTGAATTTTATTTTTAATTTGGTAAAGATATTTTGCAGCTTTGATAGTATGATACAAATTGTAGTTATCATAATTTTAGAATTAGTTCAAATGTATTTACCGGTAAATATCTATTATGAAGTACTAAATTCCTTGAAAACATGTATTTAAGTTTGGATACTGTATTAGTTAAAAATAAGACTTATATCTTGACAAAAAAAAAATGATATTAGCAAAATAATAATAATAATTAGACGTATTTAATTTACAGAAAAAATAAGCAAATTTACACATCGAATTAAATATATAAAGTCAGATAAAATATGAACGAAGTGTATATTCTATTATTCTATATAGTCGTTATAATGATCATATATCCAAAAAACTAATCAAAGTCAACAAATTATCTCTCTGGATTTTTATTAAAAAAATTTCTCGTGTCAGATATTTTTTTTAAAAAAAAAACTCAAAATTAAGTATAGTTATTTATTTCCTAAAGAACGATGTTTATAATTTAATTTAAAAATGATAACGAATTGTAATTACACCATCTAATAAGAGGGCTAGATGTAATTAATCCTTGATAAAATGGAACACCATACTTTCTTCAACGAACTGCTTATTATCTGCTCCAAGGAGAGGAGGTAATATGCCTCCGTTTCCGTTGATTCCTCCGACTCCACCTACAACAGGTATTAAACCTCTGACGACTCAACCTACAACAGGTATTACACCTCCGACTCCATTGCTTCCTCCGGCTCCTCCACCTGAACCAGGAAGTATACCACCAACGAACGACTTATCACCTGCTTCAAACGGACGAGCCTAGCACATACTTGTGTGCAATAGTTGCAATGAAAATGGCCACGCAAAACAATACAAAAGTCGAATATTGAGAAGCCATTTCGTACAACAGTTTGTGTAAATGAATAATACTTGGTGCCTGGATCTTGTAAATGGAATTGTTCCTATATATAGGCAAGGCATGCATGCATGTACAATACTGGTCGATTAATATCATAAATAGCCTAATAAATTAGACCACTGAGATGTTCATTCCAGCTTGTCTAAAAATAATAAAATTGACGTTTTCATTGCTGGTATCCTATTTTCTGCCTTTCTTTGGTACCTAACTAAAATATTGAGTGTTATTGATATTTAGTTTTCTATATTTGATGCGGGGAAAACTTATGTTAAATGGAATTCAAGTAGATCTTTGAATGGTGGGGTCGGAATCCGGCTCGATCAAATCGGTGCAATGTGGTACAAGTATTTTATATTTGTCGAAGTGAGGAATAATGGTCAAATAGCATGTGTAATGTATTTGTTATATATTGATCAACAGAAAATATCATTTTTCGTCTTCTAAATATGTCTTTATTTGATTTTGGACCTGATCTTTTAATTTTTCTCATATTGCATCCTTTTTTATTCCACATTTTCTAGTTTCATTTTTTTAGCTAACAAACGTTAAAAAATTGGCAGAAAAATTCATGTTTCGCTCATGTGGGCTGAATAAATGTGAGTGGCATATGAGTGACTATAATTGAGTTAGAATTTTTATAGAGGTATATAGTTTATTTATTCAATATTGTATTTGATAGCTTCTCATGTGTCCGACTCAAATCTGTAACAAAATTTATTAATAGATGAACATATTTATCACTAAATTATCTTTTTTTTAAAGCATGTATTTATTACATTTGTTTGAACATGTGTATTCCTTGAATATTGCTCGTCCATCGTATAATATGAGATGCTATAAAATCTGTGATATATAGGTAAGGATACCACGTTACTATTATTCTTTAAAAAATTTATAATGAATAAATATTCGATACGATACAACCTGACATAAATATTTTGGATCGTACGTGCATCATAAGCGAAAATTTTTTGTTATGTATTTTAATCTATTTTTATTCCAAAAACTGAATTGTTAGATAATTCTCCTTTTTATTTAATTAAATAAAATTGTTATACACATTAATATACGTGCATTCAATATACTGTATTAACTATCTGGTATAACATAAGTTGGATTAATTAGATCCTTTCTGACTCTCTCTAGTATGTGTGCCGAATCTTACCCGTAGAATATAATTAATTAAGCCCATCCGTTAATTAATACATATATGGATCGTTAATTAATCTAATTAATACACATATGGATAGTTGGCGACCTAATATTGTCCTGTATTTCATTGACATTGATTCTAGTATGTACTTCTGCTATGCATGAAAAATTGTAACAATTAAATAATAATTAATTACTCGGTGCTCATGAGAAATTCACTCTATGTTCATAAGGACATGCATTTACAAATTTACTTAATTGAAATTTAACGTTTAATTTATGTAGTATATTTTAATTGTAAAAAATTGTCTATTTGTTTAGGTAATTATCAGCAGGTTAATACAATATTAATCTCAATATTTAAAGTGCGTGATTATTTGAAAAGATAATATAAAAAATCTGATATAATAACTGAAATATATTCCTTTATTTCTTGATTGGTAAAAAGCGCAACTTATTTCTTTTTACTTTATGATGATAATATTATAAATTTTCTAATTACAGTCTCTTATAGAGAGCGTAAATTACTCAAAAAATTCTGAGAATTATATTAAAAAATTATATATATCTATGCTCCCAAACATATCAATTATTGGAGGTAAATGTCACGGAACAATTCAAATCTTTTGTCAATTTACTTATAGATAATAAATTGAAATAAAAATTGGGGATTCCAAGAACTCGTTTCAGCGTGAGTCCGTCTCCAAGATCGACTCCGCCCACAGCACGAACTTCTTCTTTCGCTGCACCATTAGCTAGGAACCTGTACCAGTGGTGTGTTTGGTTGAAAATCGACGTTTAATAACGAATCAACGTCATATGTTATGTGACTCATTGCTCCGGTACCAACAATCCATACACCACCATTGCTTGAAAGGTTGCAGACTGGAACTAACGAATTTGTTCTAGTGGCAACAACAAGGTGTCTGGTATTCTCAGTCTGACCCATGTGCGGTCGGCCTGTTCCAGTTACAACAGCTGCGTCGCTGGTACATGACAAGCTGGTTCCAGCAGTCTTATCATCTTGATTTTGTGAACTGCACGAATCTGATGAGCGTAGGCGATAGAGATGTTCTTTTTCACCTTCAAATTTACTCATAGTCGTGTCAAAAGGAAAAACAGATTCTAAAACCTACTCTGATGTCATGTAAAATATGAAGAGTGGGGGAAATATTGTGTTTATTGCATAATGTGTTAGCTTACAATATGAACAAATAGATTATATATGCAACAAGTCCTAAACCCTAAAAACAAAGAAATGAAACAACATATGATAGGTAAGACAACCAATCAAGCCTCAAGATCAGCCTGGAATCAAGGAAAGTTGACTTGCCATATTTACAAGATATCCTCCAATATCAATTACATATAGTGATAAATTTATCAATTAAGAGGCGTAGCTAAAAATTAAATTATACGTATATGTAGATTAAAACTATTACAACAACAATAAAAAAAGTTAAAAGAAATATTTACATAAAGCCTAAAAAAATAAACTAACGCGAATATAGTGCCAAAATTATAATAAAGGACTTATGGAATATTGCGAGACACACAAAACTACATGCAAATTAGGAGAGAGATCAGGTCGAAATTTAGGAACCTGACTAGGTCGAATAGAAGTTGACCCAATCACTTAAAATTTATTTTGATGGGGTGTTTCGAAGTTGAGTAGAGCTGCAAGATGGAAGCAAAGTAAGCTGAAGGCCGACCAGGGACTGGTGGGCGTTTACCCTATGTCGGCACTTCGACGCTCAAGTCAGTATCGAGTAGTTGAGAGTTGTTCGAGTTAACTTAAGGTGCAATAAATGTTCGTAATAAATGAATGAAAGAAGGAGTATTTATACCTGTGGGAGGTAATGATGACTTAATGTACTTGTTGCAGGTGCATTTAATGCCCTGAAAGAACAATACGGACAATCAATCCACGTTTAATGCGGGAGGCGGCGGGATGGACCCACCAAGGAGGTATAGCCGATTCCGACTTCTTTACACGATGGTCGAATCACTTTCGATCTCCTCTCATAGATGTCGATGTCGAGCCGACATCGGTAAGTGTAGGTCGGATCTTTTTGTTTACTAGGCCATCCTATAATGTACTATTGGGAAGTCGGGGTCGAAAGGGTAGATTTGAATCCTGGCTTGCGTGCTATGTTAGACTAGTTAACTATACCTCTTTTTACACGTGGAATGCTGTCATTGGTCCAGTTGGCATACATGTGGCTCGGCGGATACGGCCCACGTCATTAGCCCTTGAAAAGTGGGCATCATGGGACACGTGGCGGCAACCTTTCAAACTTCCGCAGTGGGCCCCAGTGTAATGATGGCGACAATTCGTATTCGAATTTCCCACCTAAAGTTTACCTCTAAAAAGTCCCTTGACTTAGTCATTTTGTTTTTTACCTTTAGCAAATTTACGTCTCATAAGATCAGAGCAGTTCGAGCTAGGCAAACGGAACATTCGAGGTGAGCTAGGAACTTCTAAAATATTTTTCGGTAAGTCCTGCATCGATTTGAATTTTAATTTCCGTTGTGCTTTTATCGCTTTTTGTCTTTCTATTGAGAGTACATAACCGAGAGAGAAGAGCCCTATCTCGAATCGTGCTTGATATATTCCCTGACAAAAACCCTTGGTCCATATTTCAAGGAGAAGGCTTATCAAAAAGAAAGGGAATTAAGTCGAAGTCTTATTGTTCGAGCAGTGGGATGTCTTCTTCGACCTCATCTAGTTTTGGGACTTCGAGTGGAGAGTCGGATTCGGGTATAGATTCCCGTACTTTCAGTTCTGTCCGAGCAGAGTTGATGCAATCTAGATCGGCATCCAATAAAGTGATAGACAAAATAAACGTATCTGATGATTCTCGGGACATGCACTCAACTTCTCCGGCGGGTTCGATTTTTTCGGTGGAATCGATTACTGAAGTCCTTCCAGTAGTGATGACTTTTGCGCCGGAGGCTTTAGATAGAACGATGGAAGTGGGTCCCTCGACTTTCGGACAGCCCGGTTTGAGAGATGATGATGATGAAGAGTTTATCCCATATGGAGCCAGATCCCCGACCAGTTTTATGGATAAAGATCCCCTGCTAGTTCTTTGTAAAATTTCCACAAGACGTTCGAGGATCTAAGGAATATTCTGTTCGGGCAAGCCCTCGAGTTCGAGGGGTACAACGTAATCCGACCCAAAAAGGGTGAAAGGCTAACCGATACCCCGAAGAACTGCATATCCGTGACTCCGAATATAGTCAAATCGGGCTTCCGCATTCCAATCGAAGAAATCACCTTAACATCTGGCCGACCCAATTGATGACGAATGCCCATGCAATGGTGAATGGGATTCGAGTTCTAGCCGACTTGCATTCTTGTTAGATCTCATTTCCTATGATGCACGGCCACGG
>JBBMKE010171311.1:0-15439 GCA_037834125.1 Lippia alba | reverse complement strand
TTTCTACCACTTGTTAGTTGCTGTCACGAATTGTTGCTTGACTTGGGATCAAATATGCTCAAACACGTCTTCAGCTATACATGTGAATAACATTTTCTGATCTTCCCACTTGAATTAGTATCTGTTGACATGATTTATTTCAATCTGTTTGCACTAAAAATTCGTATTTATTGAATTCGGCAAACAGTTCCAATTTACTGACAGTCCTAGTCAAGAGGTTCTCCTGCATTTTACAGCTGGTCATATACATTCGTTCATGTATTTATGTTCTCTACGAATTGCTCTTTATGTGCGTTCTGACTTCTGACGTATAGGTTTGCTAGGGAATACCTTTGATGATTTTGTTGGTCCAATCGTCTCTTCTGTGGTTCATTATCAAATATTTAGGTTTTCGTGTTAACCACGTACATATGATGTGTTGCAGGTAGCAAATCATACTGCTCTATCACTTTCTCGAAATTGCAGAAACCTGCGTAATTTGGATTTATCTTGGTGTCGTAATTTAACTAATGAAGCACTGGGATTGATTGTTGATTCATGCACATCTCTGGAACTGCTCAAGTTGTTTGGTTGTACACAGGTATATACTCAATTAATGATATACAACAACGGTAGAGTTTTCACACATACACACAAATGTAGGTCGGGTTTAGTTCTTCGATAAACTTGTACCTTCTTTGGCAGTTGATTATGTTGAAGGGATGATCCCAATTTAGAATAGTCTTCTCTAATAATGTTGAGCAATTGGTGATTGATACTGTGCATTTTCAGCCTAATATTTCCGTTCTATTTTCATGTACGGGTATTCGTCGAATTGTTGACGGGGGCAGTTGATGAATTGATGTATATTTTGCAGGTAACAAATGTATTTGTGGATGGGCATTCAAATCCCCAAGTGAAACTCATAGGATTGAAGATGACTCCTGTGTTCAAGCACATTCAAGTGCCTAATTTCCTTCTGGGACCTCTGCGATACCCCTCCGCTCTGCTTGAAAATATTTAACTGAAAATATTGTCCTATCTTGTTTTGATGTTGAAGGATTTTGCTTTGTTTTGTTTCAGCCTTGTTTGATCCTGTAAAATCGCAACCTATATGCAAATCAAAACTTGAAACTATTCCACTAGCATTGCCTTCTCTTTTTTATTATTTTATTTTGTTAAGTATCTTCTTACTGATGACTGATGAGGATTATTTCTTAAATGAGGGTGGCACTTCAGTATTCATAGTCAGATTAGTGATATAGATACTGAAAAATGAAGACTAATGCAATTTTTAATTCAAATTCTAAATAATGATGTGAAACTTCACCAAAATTGTTAAAAAGCACTTTTTGGCCATTAATATATCAATTAAGACGAGCATATCAAAGTCATAAATATATGGCAAAGTCGAAAAAAATAAATAAATTCAGTTCAACATATAGGGTCAATCTCAATAGAAAACAAACCATGAAACCAACAAGCTGTAATTTCTGTGGAGATTTAACAGAACATTATACAAACTAGAAGTTGTGTTTCGAGTGCCTAATTGGCATATTAAACTAGAAGTTGTGTTTCGAGTGCCTAATTGGCATATTAATTAAAATGAGCCCTTCACGTAGTGAAAGAGGCATTTTACTATGTAAATTTAAAAAAATGACAATTTATGAATTTAAATAATAAATATAATATACTTATATTTATAATATAATTGATTTGAGTTTGACCACATTATATCCATTACAATTTTCCAATTACCGTTGTCTCACTTTACCACTGTTTCACTTTTCATCCTGTGGGAGGCCCGAGTCAGACCAGGGTTTCCGCCAAACCAATATTTCCATTTCGGGGACCAACCCATTATATTTCAAATTGCAACTCATGATATTATCAACATTTAGAAAGGATAACATAAATATAATGCCCAATTTAACACACATATCATACAACTACCACCTGACTAACAAAGTATTTTGCCCATGAGATATCACTTATAATAAGCATATCAAAGCATCTAATAATACATGATGTAGAGTCGATACGTAAAGCAATTATAATATTGTAGCACATTTTAACTTCTGCTTTTAAACATCATCACTTTAAATAATGAAATACAAATTACATCGAATAAGGGAGATCAGTGCGTACATGCATAGGAGATTTAAGCCGAGTCGAGATACCACCCCACATCTACGGCTGCCTGGTAAATTTCAGTAGATACGATGATCACTCTGTTTACCAAAAATGCCACGGCCATATGTGGAAGAAATCAAGTCGGCGAGAAGAGGGTACTGCAATAGAACATATGTAGTTATGGGCAACCAAGCTAGTGTCACCAGCGGACCGAGAATCCATGAATTCTTCTGACCAATCACAAGATAGAATGCAGCAATAAAGGCAACCATCATAAACAATACCGACAAAAATAGCGTGACAAGCACAATGATTAATCTCTTTGGCAAAGCATGCAGAAAATCCTCTTCTGCATGACGTGAAGTAACTATGGACAAGAACATCACCAGCGAAGTAGTGGATGTAAAGAGCGAGACAGCATTGGAAATGCCAAATAATACGAAAGCTCCATCCTTAGAAAACTTAGGGAAGCCAGTAGCGTCGTCGTAGTCACCGGGCACTGTAATAGCTGCAGCAAACATTATTGTAACGATTAGAGCTGCCGCAATGCTGCATGATGCGGATGCTTCTTTCATCCATTTTTCTCCTTCTTCCTTTAACCCTTTGTGCTCCTCCATGAAAACCATTCGAGGAGTTTTGCCATCTTTGTTTAAGCTACTCTTACATTCTGGAGAGACGCGCTGTTCAACTTCCTGTGAGAAGATGGATTATTGCTTTATGCCAAACTTGCATCTACTTTAAGAATGAGAGGTCTTTGTAATCAACTTTGAAGGGGAGATTACAATATAAGAAAATAAATTAGGCGAGAGCTTATTAATTACTAGGGATGATTACCATAATCTCCAAAGGTTAATTAGCTCTACATATAATAAGAAAAAGAAAAAAAAAAAAAAAGCACCCTCTCAAAGCGTCGGTAATCACCAAAAACATCCTGAACTTCATACATAGTAACATATCAATGTTCCCGTCATTTAAATTGATGGAAAGGTCTGATGTCAGATCTGGCATTAATACTTTTAGACAGTAATAATTCAACATATATACCTCAAATGAAAAATATGATAAAAAAAAATTACCTCCAACTATTTATTTATGTATAAATATTAAGTGAAAAACCATATAAATAAAAAGATATCAATTTAATTAAATATTCATATTTAATGAAATTTACATTAATATTACAAAATACACCATAATTTATTGAAAATATTACAAATTCAGGACAAAATTCAGGACATTGTTGTCTGAAAATGCTGATGATGTTAATACTTTTAGTCAATTGAATGGGCAGGAACAGTGACATATTACCGCCATATAAATCTCATGATGTTTATGTACGTAATTATTCAAGGTTTGATAATATTTTATATATTTCACCCCTATGTTGCACGGATACGGACACGGCGACACGGATTTTTTTGTGAATTTTCCACATGAGAAGTGTCGGACACGGTGTCCGACACGGGTGTCCGACACGACACGACACGGCAAAATGATATTTTTAGAAGTGTCGGTGAATTAGAGGTGGTTACATACCTTGTGAAATTTATTAATTTGTATTTACATCCCTGTGAGCCATTAATAAATTTCAAATTTCATAAACTCTCAGTAAAATTAATGTATTTGTAATTTTAACAAGATATGCAGCTACTAAATTAATTGATAGGGATTTAGTTGTAATTTTATAAACTCTGAGTGTAACGCCCCGGACTTTCATCCGTACATGTATAAATTATGTGATATTTCGTGCATATTTAAATTTATATTTATTTGTGTATTTCTTTATTTAATTTGAATTATTTTAAATTCCTTATGAATTTTGAATTATTTGAATGATTTGAATTTGAATACTTGAACGTACAACGCCTCTGTCTCACGTTCAAGTCACTCTGAGAAAAGAGATACTTAAGGCTTTGATGATCGGTAATCCCTCAAAAGTTGCACCGTAGAGATAATGTCGCCACTTCACCAATGCAAACACAACGGCGGCCAACTCCAACTCATGGGTAGGGTAATTCTTCTCATGCTCCTTCAACTTTCTTGAAGCATAAGCTACCACTTTACCATTCTGCATCAAAACGCACCCGAGTCTTTCCTTGGAAGCATTCGTGTAAACTGCATACCCCTCGGTACCCTCGGGTAGAGTAAGAACCGGTGTCGAAGTCAATCTCACCTTCAAAGTTTGGAAGCTACCTTCACACTTGTCATCCCATTAGAATGGTGCATCTTTCTTAGTTAACTGAGTCAACGGGGCGGCAATCTTGGAAAAGTCCTTAACGAACCTACGATAATACCCCACTAATCCGAGAAAACTTCGAATCTCTGATGCATTCCTCGGTCTCTCCCAATGAAGCACGATCTCAATTTTGGGTGGATCAACTTCGATTCCATTACCTGAAATGATATGGCCTAGAAATACGACTCTGTCGATCCAAAACTCACATTTGCTGAATTTAACATGAAGCTTATGTTCTCTAAGAGTTTCCAAGGCGATTCTCAAATGTTGTGCATGCTCTTCAGCTGACCTCGAATACACTAAGATGTTGTCTATGAAAATCACCACGAACTTGTCAAGATAAGGCCTGAACACTAGGTGCATCATGTCCATAAACAAAGCTGGGTATTCGTTAACCCAAACGGCATCACACGAACTCGAAATGCCCACGCCAAGTATTGAACCCGATCTTTAGTATATTCTCATCCCTGATATGCAGCTGATAGTAACCCTGCCTCAAATCTAACTTGGAGTCAACACGAGAACCTTGCAGAAGATTAAATAACTCCTCGATGTGAGGAAACGGTATTTATTCTTCACGGTCATCCGATTCAGCTCACGGTAATCAATGCACATTCGCAACGTTCCGTCTTTCTTCTTCACAAACAAAATCGAAGCACTCCACGAAGAAATGCTCAGGCGAATGTACTCGCAAGCTAGAAGTTCATCAAGCTGCGACTTCAACTCCTTTAACTCAGCAGAAGCCATCCTATAGGGAATCTTCGAAAACGGCTTTGCTCCGGGATAGAGGTCTATTATGAACTCGATGTCCCTATCAGGTGGTAAAGAACCTAAATTTTCAAGGAAAACATTGACGAACACCTTCACAACCTCTGTCTCCTAAAGTTTGGCCTGATCCTTCGGTTTGTTTAAAAGATAGGCCACAAAACCTGTCGCACCGTCCAGGACCAGTTTATTTATCTCAACAAAATAAATAAACGGGCTCGATTTCAACCTTTCGCCCGTAAATACCACTAAACCCAACAAAACCTTCTTCTCTTGATAATCCATTATTGCCCGGTGCTCAAACAACCAATCCATTCCGACACCTCATACCTCTGTATCGGCATCTCCACCAACTCAGCCAGAAAGACACGGCCCTCAAAGCTTACCGTACACTCCCGATACACTCGATAAGTAATTAAATTTCCTCCAAGCAGGGAACTCAACACATAATTATGCGCAGTCAAGGATACAGGCAAAGACAAAGAGCAGGCAAGATCCCGAAAAATGAAAGAATAAGTTACCCGGGGTCGAAAAGTGCACGTGATGTAGTGCCATGAATGCTTATAGTACCTTCAATCACGGCATTTGAGTCAACATCGGCAATTTCCTCTTCCTCTACCCCGAGCGCATATGTCCTTACTTGGATTGCAGGCTTTTGATTCTCCGCGGCTTGTCCTTGCCTCCGATTCTTCGGGCAATTATTGACCATGTGATCCGTAGCTCCACATCCATAGCATCTTTTATTCAGTTTAAAGCAGTTCTCGATGGCGTGAATCCCTTTGCAATATCGACATTGAACTTGAAGTGGAGCAGTAGTGCCAAGGGTGGAGCTTACCCCGTGGGTCGAGGTTGCTTGGGTTGAGGTTTGGCCGGTGGTAGAACTTGTTATGCCGGCCTTTTTCCGAACTTGTTGTAGTTTAAGCTCGACCCTTGTCCTGGAGTGGGGAACTCTTCTACGGGCCACAACTCTATCCTCAACCTTGAGAGCTTTCTCGGTGGCTAACGCCCAAGTGTCCGTATCAACCTTCTCACGAGCATCTTGCATGTCCTCCCTCAAGCCTCGGATAAATTGAAGAGCTTTATGACGATCATCGTTGGCTATGTTAGGAGCGTATTGTGATAGACGCTCGTATTCATTGATGCACTCCGTCACCATCCTCGAACCTTGCTTGAGGTTCATAAATTCTTAAAGTCTTCGATCCCTCACGGTGATTAGAATATATTTATTCTGGAACTCCCTCGAAAAGGTTTCCCAATTTATTTTCTCCTCGGGGGCTTCCAAACTGGTCCGAACGCTAATCCACCATCCATACGCTTGTCTTTGCACCATTTTGAGGGTGCATCTCGTCTTATCAATCGAATGGCATGGTATAAGCTCTCATATCCTATCTATTTGTACAAGCCACTCCTCCGCTTGTATATAATTACCATCCATGAAAATCGGTGGATTTTGATTCTCGAACTCCCGAAATATGGCGGTGAGAGGACCTCCTTCATTATGTCCGGCGGGTTGGGCATTATTGCGTTCTTGTGCCCTCTGATCAAGATAGGTAGCCAATCTTTCCATGAAATCCCCGGATCACGTTGTGGAGGTGGTGGTGGTGGTGGAAGATCATCCTCATGTCGAGGGGAGCGATCCTGATGATGTCGGGGCTCGGGAGATCTGTACTTGTGATGGTGACATCGTGGAGGCATAAGATCCTACAAAGATCAAACAATTCCAATACATATGCGTGTCGGTTAGAACATGTTCATGTGCACAATAAAGAGAAATAAAGGCAAATAATTCACGTAAATGCACATAACCACAATGTCCTAAGCCGAACGACCTAGACTCACCCGACATGACACTAGAGCTCTGGTTTTGCATCCGCGAGCTCTGATACCACTTTAAGGATGTGACGCCCGAGCGTGGGCAATCCACATCCTCCGCATCTAGACTCAAACTCACATATGAAATGGACGTCCATATATGAGCCCAACTCTAAGCGAACGGAGACCTAAACACACACATTAGGCTAAGTGGGACTAAGACCTGTACAGAGCGCGCAAAACAAATAATATAAATAGCGGAAGCAACAACAGGATCCACACATAACAAAGAGCTAGCATAATATACATGAAATGGCCATAAGCCCAAATTTTTACAACAGTTCAAGAATTCTCCCAAAATATACATATTTCAAATTCATACATAACAAGAGTGGCAAAAGTATCCAAAGTAATACATATGTATGCAACTCGACCTAAGACAAAGACAAAAGACTCAACACATTTTTCCGCCTAGCTCGAGAACCTGCAACTAAAGAGTGAAGGGAAAGGGGTCAGTCTAACGGCTTAACTGAGTGAGGGGGCTAAACGCACACCCATACATAAATACGTATAGAGCAAAGCATAGATTCAAGGGGCCGATGATGAACTGAGCTAGGGTTTTGCATACTAAACCATTTTCAAAGATTACATATATACATAAGAGATCCCAACTCGTTTCACAACCACCATAACAAAAGATACAAAATCCCCGTGAAAACGGGCATCCCCAACATCATAATTTAAATCATAAAGCATAAATTCATAATTCAAACCATTCTCAACTTCTTGGTGTTCGGGAGTCAAACCCTCTCCACCCATATGGATTCATATACATACGGGGTAGCTAACCCACGATATGCCTTCCCCGGTTATTCACCAAGGGCTCAAGATATTACGCCTTACAACCGCACGTTATATCTCAAATGAAAAGTGCGGAGGAGTCATAACCGGCGACCTCGATGGTCGTCCCGGGTGTCCCTTACCCACTATCTGATGGCCCAAAATCATAGAAACATACCATAATCCCATCTTTCAGGGCATACTCGCTAGATTCATAAAGAAACGTACAAGGGATTCAAAACCAAGCTCATATATGCTCATATGTATACCATTTTCATAAATTCCGATTCACAAAATCATAATCAAACTTTAAACATTCATATTTATCATATAAGTATAATACCACATGTGGGATTCGAAATCAATCACATTAAGGCCATAGGTTTCAACTATAAAAATCCTAAGCCTCACATTTGCAAAAGAGAGTCGGACAATAGTTCGGAAAGAGCAAAGACCACCTAAACCTCGGGCTTCTTAACGCCCGGAAGGGGCTCTGAGACAAAGAAACACAACACCTGAGACTTAGACTCAAATATGAACCAATTAGACACTCGACAATGCTCATGAATGCAATGGATGCATATGAAGTGCATAAACGAACCATAAAAGGCATAATGAACCATATCTCGAATAATTGGATTCAAAATATACCAAATTAAAACACATTCAAGGTGACACATATATAAACATGTTAGGAATGCTTATGAGTCATAATGGGGGTAGGAAAGATGCATACAAGCCACGAGAAGCAAGAAAACAACGAAAGAAAGCGGTTGGTGCCCCTGACCCATATCCACGGCCGTGGATATTCAAACAATCATTTCCCACAGCCGTGGAAATGACACAATAGCTCACTACAATTCACCCCATTTCCCATGGCCATGGGAATCGAAGCACAAAATTCCCACGGTCGTTGATATGCTCCAGCGGCCAAAAACCCCATTTTTCATGCAATTCGGCCAAAACACTTCCAAGGCAAGCTCAATCAATCCGAAACCAATCCAAACACATTCATAAGATTATAAACTCATGCATAAACATATAATGCATCAATTAGCATCAAGGGAACACGAATTCATGCGCAGATTTCCAACGAAACAAACAAATACGCACATTAGAGCACAACCGGAATAACTTGCATTTAAGGTGGCAAAAAATGAATCCCAAAACCAACTTGTAAGCACCATCACACTCAAAACCAATTCATAAGGCAATATGCTACTCAAATACAACAATTGCGATGAAGAGAATCAAGTGATTAAGCCATTTACCAAGCTATAAACTCCACTGATGCTATAGTTCACCTCTTGTGCACTTATATCATACATTTGGAGCAAAAAATCAAGTATACATGCTTATATCCACAAACCCACCATAGTCATTAATGCCATGACCTTCCCCAATCAACTTCCAAGCAAATAAGTCATAAATAACCAAGGAAAAAGCATCCAACACCTCCGTAAAAGCACTAGAATGCAACAAGAATCATAGAAATGCAAGAATCCATCAACTTTCTAAAACCCCTACTATTCAAGCCCTTATCAAAAATCATGCTTCCCAACATTTAATCCATGAAATATTCATATAAAAGAGATCACAAGAACAAGAGGAATAAAAAAAAAACCTTACCTTGAAGAGATAATGAAAGATGGAGAAGATTCTTGAGCTTGGGGTTTAACAATGGAGGAATAAAGCTTGGGGATTTCTCCTTTCTCTTTCCTTGTGTGGTGCTGCATTTTTTGTGAAGAGAGGGGGAGGGAGTGCTGAGTTTTGTGAGGAAAAGGAAAGGAAAAAGTCATAAAGCATGGGCCTTGGGTCCCACTAGGGTATTGTATTAGGGGCGTAAAATGTACGTGGGGTGAAATTCGGGTCGTTAGGGGTCGAAACGAGGTCGAAAAGTGATGGGGCTAGTCTCGTTGAATCCAATTCGTCTAATCAAACTCAACAAAGGTGTCGAAACTCGAATCCGAGTTCCCGAGCTCAAGAAACGAACTAGGGACTCAAAAGGCTATAATTACCAAATGGCCCCAAAACATTCAAAAAGTGATCAATTGAGTCCAAAATTACACAAAGTTCCGAAATAAGTTTAAATCATTCAAACAAGTCCAAGAATCATATAATTCACTTAAAGCATGCTCGAGAATTACATTCATAAAATATGTATTACGCGATCGACTAATAATTCAAATTGTCACATAAATTCAAATTGTTCAAATAAGAATAGAAAAATAAAATGTAATGCATCAATTAGTTGTGAAAATAAATGTAATGCATCGGTTGGGCGCTAGAGTACTAATTTATGTGCCGAATATTGAGGAGGTGAAAGCGTAGAGGTCGGGGCCTAGAGTGGGAGATGTAGTGTGTAGGAGGCGAAGGTGATGAGAGGCTCGTCGAACATGGCGGAGATGGTGACTAGAGTGGTGTCGCCATTGTTCGACGAAGTCGATGGCCGCGGAAAATTCTGGAAGTTGTGGGTGGAGAGGATGGTGGTGAAAAGAGATGGGGGAATGTTTGAGTCGGTGATGGTGTTACCTGGAATGGGGAAATGGTGGATTGGAACCGTCGTTTGTGGCAGTGGAGATGAAAAGTGAGATTAGGTATAATGGTTGAAGTAGATGCAGAACTAGAATCACATATAGAAATGGCCAAGAAAATTATTTCCCTAACTTCAAAGTGAGAAAATAGGGTTTTCTACTTTTGTGTATGTATCTTATTTATGGGCTTGGGCCGGGTTTCATCAGGTTGGACCGGGTTTTATAGGGTTGGATCGAGTTATCAAGTGACCCGAAAACATATCAGGTTGACCCGAACATAACCCGAACCCGTTAATATCAGGTTAGGGTTGATCGAACCAGGTTGAATTTCAGATCGGGTTGGGTTCGGGTTAGTATTTTTGGTATTATACCAGCATCTCGACCCGACCCAAACCCACCCGATCTACCCAAATTGACACCCTTAAGTCTGGTAGAACGAAATATAAAGCAACGAAAGGAACATCAACAGAACCAACGCAGGCAAAAGTTGTATTTTTAGCAATAGTGGGCCATCATATTGGAACCACGAAGAATAAAAGAGAAACGAACCGCTTCAAACAAAGCGCATGAATCCTTCACTTCTTCAAGAATGTTACCAGCTGGAGACGAATCTGGTTCAGCATTTTGAAGACTTTTGATGACATTAAGATAGTCCCCCTCGATGATAGTCCAACTGAATAGCTGAAATGACTCCCAAAGCCTCCGTCACGACCGGATCTAAAGTATGCTTACGCCGATCAGTTTCCCACCCAACACAAGAACCCTCATTATCCCTAGTAAGTATTCCAATCCCGATTTCATTAAAGTCTTTAAACACCGCACCATCAAAGTTCACCTTAATCCGCCCCCTATCCGGCTTTTCCCACGCCACCACATCGGGAATTCTACCAACATTATTCACCTTCTCCTTAATGTTGTACTACTGTTGTCGGCAATGGCTCACTAACTCCAGAATTTCATGGGGCTGCACCCATACACCTTCGACTCTGAGTTTGTTATGATGGTTCCAATGTGCCCAAATTATGAGTGCTAATCTCTTTCCACCATCCCCACCCAACTGGTCTAAAGCCTCCAGAAGACCATTACTAAAGTCTTCCTTGAGCTTATCAACTGTTCTCCAAGGAATTGAAGACAACGCCCACACTTGTCACGCGAACAAGCAGCTGAAGAGGGCGTGAGTCATATTCTCTGATGGGAAACCACAAGTAGAGCAGCCCTGATCAGTCCTGCAGTGCTATCGAGTCAAGTTTGTGCCATCGATAAAATATCCCTACAGCAGCGCCACAAGAAGCTACGTACCTTCGGTTGTAGGTTCAGACCCCATATATGTAAATTCCATGAGTTTCGAATGAGGCCGAAGAGGCCCTCTCATGATCCGCCAAATCCTTTGCTAGTAGATACACATTCCTAACTGAAAATTTTCCAAATTTATTGAAGTGCTAAATGAGCAAGTATTTCCGACGAGCAGTACCGAGAGGGATACCGAGAACCAACCTCGCGTCTCTGTCATGGAAAATATTTTGAACTAATTCTTCGTCCCATTTCTGAAGTCCTAGGACCATCAAGTCGGTAACCCGTTTTGGCGTGATCACCACATATGAGGGTTATGGTAGGATGTTAATATGATTAATGAAGGATCAAAATGTTGGTCGAAGAGGGAAAGAATTCCCTACCAAGTGTCACGTTGAGAACGTGATTGTCACGTGTATTGTACACATGTGCAAATCGTGGTTAGACATGTGGTTTATTCCACATGCAAATTCTTTTCTAGAATTAACTAATTAAATATAACTAATTAATTTAAGTCTTTTAATTAATTATGAATTAATTGTTAAGATTATTATTTCTCAAATAAAGTTTAACCCAATAAATAATTAATTATGAATTAAGTTATTTATTGACTATTGACTTTTAACTTTAGAAAAGTTGAAAAGTCCAACTTCCTATTGTAGGAGAGAGAAAGTTGATTCTTGCTAGACTTGGAGAATAAATTAAGAACTTATTTTTCCGATTGAATAAATAATTAAATGAGTTAATTAGTGAGCAAGAAAATAAAGTCCACTAGGGTTAGGAGAACCCTATAGAGCTCGAGCTCCACTAGTATAAATACTAATGGAGAGGCTTTCTCATTCTTTAGACCAACATTAGAAAAGCGTTATGTTTTTGAGAAAAATAAAAGAAAAGTTTTAAAAGCAAAAATCCTAGCCTTAACACAAGCCACAAAACTAGCATTCTCCCTAGCTTGATCGTGTTCTACGACTGGTGTGGATACGCTTTAGAGGATCACTCTTTGGGATCTATCGAAGGCCGTTGGAGGGATTTTCCGCGTGAAGGTTGCTCAATAGGCGATATTGGCATCACTAGAAAGCTTCAACCTACATGAGTTTCTAAATATCCTATAATACAATATGAGAATTGCAAGTCAATGATCTTACTATTGGAAAAAATTTTAAATTTTCATTTCGTTTCTGAACTTGTTTTTCCTACATCAGCCCCTTACTCAGACAGTGTGACTGACCCCTCCCTCTCTATGTTTTTAGCTTGCAGATACCTGTCTTTGGTTTGAGTTAGGCGGCTTGTGGTCTTTTGAGTCTTCTTGTAGAATAGCTCGAGTTTGTATATCATCTTTAGTTTGTTTCGCATTTTATACTTTGAAACGCTTGAAGTTTGAGATTTGGAGTTTGTATTTGTTTTCTTTTGGCCCGTGGCGGCAAGTTTGTATATAATTCGTTCTAAGTGATGTATATCTTTGATTTGATGTCATTTTTAATTTTGTTTACTGCTTTCGCACTTGTATATTGGATTGTTGTGTGCTCTATTTGAGAGTCTAGACCGCCTAGCTTAGGTATGACTTTTGTTTGACTCCCATTCACTAGTGCTTGGTGCGTATGTGGATTCTTCATTTCGTTATACGTGTCGGGCTCTAGTGTGAGGGATGTGATGCCCACCGTTTGGGGTGCTACATTTGTAGTTGTTGGGAAGTTCCTCACCTTGAAAATAAACTTAATGTGAGGGTAGGAGAGTAAAATGTATAGGTTCCCTTGGAAGTTTGCTTGAAAATTTAATTAGGAAATGAAAAATAAAGGGTATTTTGATAATTTGACATCTTAAACTCGAGGAGGAGCGACTAGAAAAATACTAAAAGTAATTGGATAAAAATTAGCTTCGAAACAAATATTTACTCGAAGGAAACAGATGTTTGGTTTGAAAGTTACAATATGTAGGATGAATAGTAATTTTGATCACATGTTAAAACACGAGCAAAAGACGACTCTCAAATGTAATTTGAAAGTCCAACTAGTGTCAAAAAGTTATAAATAAATCAAGGATCGTTTTGAGTCCAATATTGACTATGAGAACGTTTTACCGATTAAAAGTTAAAAAAGTAGGATGAATAGTAACTCCGTATTTAAAATGTTTTCTATAAAAATCGAGCTAGGTTTTGAATCAAGGATGCAATATCTCAAAAGTTTTAAAATAAATCAAGGAGCGATTTCCACTATAAACTTGAAGGGTAAAAACTATCCGAACAAAAAAGTGTTCGTAGTATAAATAATTAAGTAGGATTTTCGTAAACGTTTTCAATCAAATGAAGAAGTAAAGGATGATATCAATAAACTCGTATTGACTGAAAATTTGAGTAGTAGATGGTGTTCCGATAAAAAATTCATTTTAAGGATGTATAATAACTTTTGACAAAAGTTCCCAAATGCCCTTAATGATCAAGAAATGATTTCAGAGCTTGGAAACGAGTTTACATGATTGGAAAACATGAGTTATGAATATCTAGGTTTCTAGTGAAGTGTTAGGCAATGTAGGCTCGGAAATGAATCGTAATTCGGGTATATGGTGAGGAAATCCCCTTTAAGACTCCGAGAGTCATATGAAAGCACATTGTTCACATAAGCATGCAAAGCATGAAGGTTCGCAAAGATGAATCATAGTCTCTAAACACTTTACCATTGCCTTAGCTTACTGTTTCCAACTAGACATTGTTATGGGCTATTACAAAGGACATCCATTCCTTCAAAAATCAGGGAAATTCTAACGTGAGTCTGACTCAGTCAAACTGGTGTAATGAAAAAGCAAGTGTTGTATACTTACCGTGTGATTAATAAAAAAATTAGAAAAACTGACAAATCAATTGACAAGTGTAATACATTTCCCTTTCAATTGATTGAGTTCGAGCAAGTCATATTTCTATTAGAATATTGCAAAAAATTAAGGAATTATTTGACTTGATTAAGGTGGAGTTCCACTTGAATAAGTCCGTTGGGAGTAGATTGTGCTCTCCATATATATTTTCTACATCAAATCCAAATGCGTATGGAGTAATCAATTCCTCAAACAAAACTTCCATTCACTACTCACAGTTTCGTTATACGCTCCATTAATGTTGGGGAGCAAAACCACAACAAATTTATTGGTTAATCCTTAATACTGCAAGCACGAACAGCTTGTATTTGTTTGATATTAGGTCAATGATTATTTCAAAATGCGGACAAACTTTAATGTACTGAAGGAAATAAGAAAAACGAAGAATTGCCATTAATAAATTCAGTCGCTTCACTCTTACAAAGCTTAGCATCGTTACCACTCAACCATAAACCAAATGCACATCACCGGCTCATATTCAAGAGCACCCTACACTTAACCATCTCATATTCTTCTGTTAATCTCCAATAGCTTTTAGAGACGGACAAATTTGAAAGGATTTGTTATAACGTCGTAGTTCTGTTAACTTGGTCGAGCCAATCTTGCAGCAAAATTATAAAGAGCATATCGGCCTTCACGGAGTGGCAACATTTTCCTTTGCAAGTGGAGCAACTTCATCTCCTTCAACGCCAGGTTCACTACCTTCAACACCCAAGCCTAGGAGCACCTTTTCCCAGTTCTGGGCAGGTCCCTGTAAAGTTTGATAAATGTCATAAAGTTGCACGAACGATTAATCAATTTGATTCTCTCAAAAAAAAAAAGATTAATCAATTTGATATTTTTCTGAGAGGTAATTACTACCCCACATTATACGAACATCCATTCTTGATTTTAAAAGTTACATTATCTCTCTCAGCTAGTTTCAATATATAGTTACCCTCTACAAGCACTAAGCCAGGATTCCGGGGCTCGCCGGGAAGATCGA
>JBBMKE010170990.1:0-15442 GCA_037834125.1 Lippia alba | reverse complement strand
CTTACAGCGGGCTCCGAAATGGCTATTTCGTGTTTCAGTACAAAAGGGAAACGATCGTTTCGGACTTCAAACCTAGAACCCAAGTGGTTCGAAACGGGCGTTTCGATTTCCAAAGCAAAATCCAAACGCCCGTTTCAAAAGCGTCTGTAACAAAAATGCCCTTTCCAAACGGCCAGTTCGGATTCCTTCACAAAATCCAAACGGTACTTTGGCCCTCTCAGATTTGAAAATTGCACCTAACCGAAATGGCCGTTTCCAAAAAGCACTAGAGGCCGAAACGACCGTTTCAGTCGGAAAATCTGGGCAGAAAACAGATGCAGTGGTAGGGCACGAAGCAAAACTCAAAACACCAACATTTGTCTCAAGCAATCACAACAACAACATACCTTAATGCAATACCAATACATAGGATGCCAATGCAACAAGAATCCATACCTCAAATAGCCAAATATGCAAAACCCATGAAAATGCATTCAAACTCAAAAATGCTCAAATGCAATAGATGCAATGTCCCAACTAAAACCGTGAATTAAATGCATCACATAGGTCACATAGGTTACATAACTGAAGCTCTCACTCATGCCAATCCATCCAAGATCATCAAATCCTAATGGGTTTCAAACCCTTACTATTCAACACTAGTCTCAAACTCAAGCAAAAAGCATAAACCAAGAACAAAGCAATCGAAGGAAAGAAAGAGGAGATCGTGGGGATTCCGGAACTTACTTCGGATTGCAAATACAAGAAGAAACGAGACGGAAAAATACTTGTGAAGATTGGCCTTGGAGGGTTTCTCTTCTTCCTTTCTTTCTCTTGTCTTGGAGTGTTGTAAGAAATGAGGGAAAAAGAATGGTTCAAGAATATAAGGTGAACCGGTCCGGTTTATTTTGGGTTCGGTTCAAGATTTCTCGGTTTAATTGCTTCGGTTCAACAAAAGCTAGGTTCGATCCCAAAATCCCCAAAATCTCCGAACGCAATTAATCACATAATCACAATTAATTCACGTAATCAAATAATTTCTATCCTAAACGCAATTAGGAATTAAATCACATAATGTACCTTTACCGCTCGAAAACCAGGGTGTCACATGTTTAACCATGTATGCGTTTGGGACAGTAGATTGAAAATTTGTATTATGCGTGAAAATTTGTATTATGCGTCCACTCCACATCGGTACCTGTATTGAACCGAAATATGGTTGCTACAATGAAATCGAAGCTTTGAAATGGCATACAATTTTGTATGTTGTACCTAGATTCCATTTTTTAATGACTTCTATGAAACTGGACAATTTTTGCACTGAGGTATCCCATGTTCCAAATTTAGTAGCCCGAGCTTTCTTTTAGACCTTGCCATGTCTTTGAATACGAGATATTTATTCCGTACGTTGTGTGCACTTGTGTTTGGACGTTATTGACTTCGTATCCGTAGTAAGTTCTTACGAACGACAGGATCAAACTTGCAACGAATGCTGATGACAAATTGGCATGATCGTAAGTTCGCTGAATGGGCAAGCAATAGTGTATTGGGAAGAACTTTGTTATTTTCAACACCTTTTACCATGTTTTGAGCTTGCACGCAGCTTCCACGGATAATTTTTGTCTTTACATGCAATATTCCACATTTTCGGTTTGCTCTCAATGACATACACTACAAAAAAAATCGATGACTACCTACAAAAATATTCGTAGGCAATTTATAGAAAAATTAATTTATAGACAGATTATTGACGGACTACCTACGGAATGCACTTTGTAGGTAAAGCGTCCGTGACAAAATATATCTACGGATTATTTACAGAGTAGAGACTGTATTTTTCTACTACTGAGTTCCGTGTAAAAACTGTAAGTAATTTGTGAAAAATATGTCGACTTGATTTTATCACTTGTTGACTATTTTCTACGGATTATTTACAGAAGTCTGTAGATAAATTTAATTATTTATTTTAAATTATTAAAATATGTCTACTGAATTTCAGCAGAAAATTCGTCGGTAAATTTAATTATTTATTTTAAATTATTAAATTATGTCTACAAAATTTCGACAGAAAATCCATCGATAAATTTTTCGTGAACCATCGATGCAAATGTTTTCAATTTCTCTTATTTTTTTTGTATTTTTAGGATAAATTTCCTAGAGAACTAATTATTAATATATTTTTAAATTATTGTTGTTATTCAATTTGTCATTAGAATTTCTAGGCCCCGAAGTATTTTATTTTTTTAATATGTTCTTGACTATAGGTCATTTGGAGTTTGTAAGAACAGTCACGAAACTCAAATATCAAATTCATAAAAATAAAATTCAGAAGTATCTTATAGAAGATCAATATATATCTTGCAAAAATTATAAAAAGTCAACAAATATGTTATGAAGGAATGAATGTTGAGAATATCTGCTTACCTTTTTTCTTCTTACTTTGCTGAGTAATGATCAGATTATTAATAAAAATAATCCAAAAAATAAAATTCTTACTAAGAAATTTGTGCAGAACGCCTTTTGGTTTGCAAAATCAAATTGCAATCCTTTAATCATCTTTTTGATAAAAACTAAAAAGCATTAGTCAAACATCTCATTTTTATAAAAGAAAAATTAAAAAGAAAAAAAGAGAGAAGAAAGAAAAATATGAATTTAGAATGAAAAAGAGTTGAGAAGGCCTTGAATCTGTGTGTAATATTTGATATATCCGAAGTTTCAGTTGAGGGTTGAGACGACTATAAATACATGTTTAGAATGAAGAGGAGTTGAGGTTGAGGAGATAATGGCTAATGAACGAGGATACTATCTTTCAATTTATAACTGTAGCAAATTTTTATTAGATATGATTAAGCATTTGAAAATATGTTTGTTATTTTATTCGATATTTTATTAGAGGTGAATTGGGAAGTTTTATATTAGATGCATAATTATCGAAAAAATTTGTAGATAATTCATAAATTAAGGAGATAAATCTTCCAAAAAGAAAAATAAGAGAAGTCTAAGTTGTTTTGTTATCGACAAAATATTTAGCAGATAATTCGAAGGCAAGATTGAACTTTTAATTTATTTTTATTTTTGATAATGTACCGACGGAAACATGAGTCAATAATCCGTAGAAAAGATTTCACTTTTAATTTTTTCATTAGTTTATAAAGTATCTACGGAGGGACTTCTCGGTAATTCATCAATAAATTTTAGCAACAGAAGTGTTGGTAGGTAATCAGTCAATAAATATTACCGACGTAAATATTCGTAGGTAATCAGTAGATAAGAACCTTGACTTTATTTATTAAAAAATCGTCCGAAATCTGTAGATAATATGTTGCAAACTTTTTACGTAAAAATTTCGTATACAAATTTCGTAGGTAATCAACAAAATTTTAGTAGTGATAGTACTCCCTCTTTCTCCATCTAATGCAGTAGTCCTTTAGTGCGGTAATGACATGTGCTTTATCTGAAAAAATCATCCCAGTTGTTAGCAGACCTGTATTCTGATCATATAACAAGCTTTAATGATACGTCGGGACACCAATGGAATCTGGTGGCACCTTCGGCCATATACTTGAAAGATATGGGTTGACACTTCTCATGTTGCCACTTGTGCCTGCATGGTTAGTTTGGATGTTTGTCTAAGTTGACATGTTAGACGCATTTGTAATATGTTGTGATGTCGGTTGGGATAGTCGCTATGCATCCCACTATTAAATCGTCTTGCTTTGCAGGAGCCACCCCATCATCTTCCTCCAAATTTGGATCAACCCTTTCATCATCATCCATCATCATCCTCCAAAGCTGGATTAGCTTCCTCATCGTCGTGCATTTCGCTATCCAATGTCTCCAAATCCTGGTACCGACATGAGTTGGCTAATGGATCTGTAAAATTTGGCACGATTTCGCGTAATTCTTGTTGGACAACGAACTCATCTTCATTTATTTCATAATCTTGATTGTCGTAGCTTGTTGATGGGGCATGTGGAGGCGAAAAACCATCAAAATTTTGCCCAAGATTCTCGTCGTGTTGTTCATAATGCTCGATTGATGGTTGGTACGAAAAATTTAAATTAATGTGATGGGTTGCAAAGGGATCGCCTTGATCGCCAAATCCCATTTTCGATAAACCTTGTGTAATCTCTATGACGGCGGGCAAGTCCACTTGTGATAGCATGTAATTTCTCATTTCATTTCCATATTCAGACTCAATGAAGATGAGGACAAACTCCAACCGCTATGAATGGTTTGTAAAATAACTTAACTCATTATCGTTAGAAATCTCTACAAGTTTCTCCATGGGAGGGTTTCGTGAAATTAGACAAGAAGCTAGAATCTTGATACTGTACAAGTCACGATGCAGGCGCAGAAAAGAAAAAATTTAATCGACAAAATCTAGAAACGAAATACTACTAGGTAAGATTATTAACTCAACATGTTGGATATCGCATCTTATCGTGTAGTTGGTTTCGGTAATGTTACCCCCATAATGGACAAAAAAGTCAATTGTTTCCATGTGGTCACAACTGGTATGAAGAAAAATATGTGTCGGAAATATTGTAAATTGAGTATGAAGGACAAGGATGCCTAAACGTATCCTATTATTCCACTTATATACTTGGATCCTGATAGGGTGTTCTTTTCAAATATCAGTTCAATTATATTCCATGACTTCAATCTGCCAAAATAAAATGGGTAGGCCACGTGACTTGAAATTATGTATGACTTCAATAATGCTACAGTGATTCCACCTTTAGTAAAAACAGAATTGACATATTCCGTAAACAATAATAGTAGAACCTTCGTAATGAACAATAATTTCACTATTGTTATTAGCGGAATCATTGTAGCATTCTGCATACAATGTTTAGTAGTATTTGTAATTATTTCAGCAGCGGGTTTCTCATCTTCAATGTTTTCACCTACCCTTCTTCCTTGTGAATTGTTTGACAAGTTACAAATAACCTTCCACCTTCCCACCTATCTCGAAAGATTTTTTGTAAATAATTTTATTATATATACCCTAACCAAGTGGTATGGGTTAATTAAACAACTAAATATTTCTTCCCCGAATAAAAATAAAATGGATAGCAGGATGTCTGTAACACCAAAGTTTTTATTCGCCCGACGACATTTTTCGTGCTATAGGTCGTGCTTGGCGAATAAATGAGGATTGATTCTATAGTCAAAATCCGAATGAGAGATACTCGCCAACATATTTAGCAACTATGGAGGATGAATGACGTGAATGCATTTCAAAATAGAGGTAATATATTCATGATAAGATCAATGTCAGACCAATGCTCGTCCTTGGTGTAGATTTGCACCCAGCACCATATGGAGCACAGTATGTCCCTGCTCCTTCATATGTTTGTTGGTATTTTGTACTTTTAAGAATGGTAAATTAAGTATATATGTTGGATATTTGTATGGGTGACTTGTAATAAATTACTCTATTTATTATATGTTGGATATGTTTTTATGTATAAGTTAAGTAATTTTGCACAACATGTAGTGTGTTAATTCAATTTGCTGCTTTATTTGTTTACTAATTATATGAATAATAGAGATGACAAACTAGCATTTACCTAGGAAATCATTTGAGTTATCTGTAATTCAAGATGTAAATCATTATTGAAGATGTTGTTGATATTGATCCGACGATTAGGCAATGAGCTTTAATCTTTCATAAAGATGTCGCATTAATATCCAAAGAAAGGTTGTATTGATTCAGTTTTGTTTTAACTTGTCCAACATAGAGAAATTTGTTTTAATATGATAATACTATTATTGAAGAAGACATAAGTCTTGAGTTCTAGGTGTGGCTCCTAAATCTGGTAAAGAACTGAAACAACAAGAGAAAAATGTTGCAAAATACTCAGTTTTATTTTTCTTTTCATTTTCAATCATACTTCAATGCATCGCCTATTTTTTGTCCTTTATCTGTTACCTTATTCAGTTTTTATATGAAAATTGAAACTACTGAATACAACCAATTTAAAAAAATGAATGGTGAAGGCAAAATGAGTTCCACTTACAATTTTATTCTGTCAGCAAACATTATGAATGTATTTTTAAAACAATGAATCGGTTATGTTCAAATTTTTACGAGAAGGACCAAATTAGCTAGTGCCCGCTCATGTGCATGATGTGTGCAGTTTACTCGTATATTATACTTAATAATTTTTCTGCATCGATGAGCCGCTGATTAGATGTCAAATGTGTACATGTATACTTTAATGCTGATCACCAATGTTTTATTACTCAACCTAGGTTTTCCTTTCTTTTTTTTGTTCCTTTTCTGCATATTGTAGTTGGGTGAAAACAGTTGCGAATAGTATCAAGATGTTCCGACAAGTTTTGGACCGATTGACGCCAAATCAAGTAAGAACAAAGTGGATATCATATATTCATTGTATGTCTTTTTTCCATCTGAATTCTGAATTCTTTTTTTATTTTTGTGCAGTTCCTTTGGATGTCGTACCACTCATAATAAGTAGAGTACAATGAGTTGTCTGAATACATTGGCCGAGAATTATGGCAGGCTAGAGTGCCACTCATAAACTGGGCAACGGTTGAGTGGCATTACCCCGATCAAGTTGCTCGTCAATTTGGGTACATACAGGCCATACCGATCAACATTGATCAATGCTTTAATGATTTTCTACATGGGTGAATTAGGCAGGGCAAAGTTGGCAAGTCATGGACAAATTTTCATGCCGCTTCTGTTCAACGTTGGGCTGATAAACGGGACTATATACACAATTTTAGAATGCCGCCGGATTGAGGATGACTGAGGATTATTGGAGTTGGTATCTTCAGATCACTTGTCGATGGATAAGTCTTGTATCCCATGGCATAGGTATCAGCTCTCACTACAACCCCAGGACTTACAAAATTTGGAAGGCTATCACCCACCGGATGTGAAGTTCGCGTGGAATGTGGTAAGAGATTGTGCTTTTAATCAATGTGACAGAATTACGTATCAATTTTTTTTAATTCAACATATCTATGCTATTGGCAGGACGAGTATGCATCGAGGATGATTCAATCGGCATTGCAAATATCTAATAATAACGACCCTGTCTCTTTTCATTCATCCCTTGAAGAGGTGAGGCGAGAGAGCGATGTTTTGCGTGAAATGGCACGACATTCAATAGGATTGGATAAAGTTTCATCCCAGGTGTTGACACAACCGACTCAAGCAAGACGAAGAGCACACACAGATTTTGATCGGAGCCACGTGCATGTCGCCGGCGTAGACCACAGCCTCAAGCTCCCGAACAGCCACTTGACGGTGATGAGCACATAACTGAAAATCCCCACTTTGCATCACCTACTGCACAACATACTCGGCTAAATTGCACAACATAATATTGGGAAATCAAGTAACTCTCGTGACTTTGACGAGGGGACATATGATTTCGGGGCAGGTCCTTTCATGACACAATCACCGTATAATCTGGAGCCGTACCACTTGCCTGCATCCATGGGTGATTTCAACGGTATGGATGAGGTGGCCCCTTATTTTTATGATCGGAGTGTACCTGATACTCAGATGATGGATGAACCGACTCAGCCATTATTTCTTACAGTAACGTCTTTTGGTGACAAGCGGATGGAGGCTGAAAATCAATGCGAAGCTGAAATTCAAGATCGTATAGCCACAACAGCAACTCAAATCTAGCAGCCTATAATACAGAGACTTTATTTCATGAGATGCGTCCCCCCAAATGTGGTCGCGATTCCTGTGATAGAACCCACCGGCCCCGTAAGTAGCACTTTTGTTTACTTGAATGAATTAATATTTTGTAATGGTATGAATCTGATTTGGTTGTTGATGGATAGAATATTAGTACAGTAGTAGTTTGTAGATTTTGACAAATTTTATAGAAATATGTATAAGTTGTAATGTTTAATTTTGATATACTCAGTAGAACAAGTGTGTATATATGTTGGTGGAATTCTATTTAATTAATGGGTTGGACCTATGTTAAATGTGGGTACGAATTGGTAGGAAATGCTTTATAGAAAGTCATTTATTGTTTATGCATGATGACTGCATTTTAGATGTTTTATAGGGTAGTAAATTGTCTGTACAGGTATATGATCAGATTTTTGAAATTTAGAATTTGAAATCATTCAGTTGCCTACATTACAACACCTATTTTCAATTTTTTTTTTCAATTTCGTTTTCTAAGAAAGCGGAACACAAAAAATTCTATGGTTATAAATTAACTGGATATTATGTGCCAAATGCAAGTTTTTGTTCCAACTTCCAGATTATATTTTTTGAAATTATAATGGCTTCAATCGTTTATACATTTTCCTTCGGTTTCGGCGACTTTTCTTGTGTCAATTGCAAGGCTTTCAAACTTGTAGACTTGATGTACAACTATACATTTGAACACAACGTCCAGACTGTAGAAAATGTTTCCATGGATATCGAAGCATGGCTGCTGAATTATCTTATTTTTTTGATATAATGGTTACTTATAAAAAGGTAGACATATGGTTTGTCAATTGCGTGAGCAGTACATAAAATTTCGAGTTTTCAAGGAGATAGAGGGTGTCTACTGGAACCAACTTCATTCTTGTAGATAATCTTTACTTAGATGAACCACAGTCTGAGGTTAGTTTGGCATTTGTTTGTTGGTTATGATTATATTAATATTAAAAAAATAATTTCCATTATTACAGGAGCACGAGATTGAGAAGAAACAATTTAGGCGACACGGCTTCCCTAAGTATTTCAAGATGCATTAGGTTTTTTGTAAGTGCAAGTTTACCCTCTTGCATGGTGAACCATCTCGCAATGCTACTTCGAACCTACCACATTCAAATGATGAGCTTGTTGAAAATGTCAATGAAAATGAAAATGATAACGATGGAGTGTGACGATGCAGATGAAAATGAACTTGAAGATGATGATGACTGATGAGATGAGGACGAGGACGACCAAGATGACGACGAGGACAAGGACGACGGCGACGGGGATTACTAGTCTGATGTACTTTAATGAATAAACTATCTTGTTGTATTGCTTTTAATAAACATGATCTTCCTTTGTATCAATCAAATTTATATTTCAACTAAGCATATTAGGGAAACCAATTTTAATACATATTAGTTGATAATATATGTTCTTAGTTCATAAAGATAATATATATTATTACATATAAGAGTATTAAATTTAAACTGAAGACACGTTTGTTACAGCCATTAAATTATATTACACATAAGAGGTAATACATAGATCGACAATGAAAATAAAATAATTAAATCTAACTCATTCCTCATCAGAAAGAGCGTAATCAGACTTGTAACTTGGGCGTGTTATTACATTTAATTTCTCCCGACGAGTAAGACGCTTACCACGAGCGTAGGCCATCTCTTCGGCTAGCTGCATCATATGATTGCGGCAGCAGTGCACTATTATTCGGTTGTTCTCCATACGAATTCCATCAACCGCACACATACAATCACCGATATTATCTCTGGGTACTTCCAATTATCTCTTTCGAGGTGCTTTAACATTCAAAGCTCGGAGGTCGTTAACCACCCCTCTGCTTCTATAGTCCGGTGTTCCCATTCTCTACGAAGCCCGCAAAAATACTCACATGGGTTACTATATCAGTAGATGATATAGTTGTCATTGCGCTCATGCAGGTACCATACGTACCGACGCTCGTGATATCGATCTCTGTAACTTTAAAAAATGATAAATCAAACTTTGTCTCATTAATAATATTAGACATGTGTTAAATATAGAACCATTCTTAAATTCCGCATTTATTGGAAGCGAAAATACTGTTCATCTCCAATTCACCTATAAGCGGATGCACTGTTCATCCCCAAGTTGTGAAAAACAATACGTCAACTAATCGACATAATTGTGAATGTATTGTTAGTTCACATCAGCTTTGTTAGAAATAATTTAGGCACATTGAAGAATGTAAAAAATTGAAATAATATTTTACAAACTTTTTTTTTATTTTTTATTAATGGGTCACAATATTACAGAGTAATACACAAAATCACTAAAAAAATGAACATTAGTCACTAGGATCATCCGAAGCATTATTTTCTTCATCGGACATCTCAACATCGGACAAATTATCATCTTTACGCAAGTGCAAACAATTGGCATGCATCCTCATACATGTTTTCATCTCCGTAGGCATGTGCATGAACAAGAAGATCGTTCCTACTTATACAAATGAACATACGATTATTCTCTTCTCTTATTCTATTAAGAGCAAAAGTCTTTTCTTCAATTGTGTTACGCGGCATATTCAGGGCCTTTCGCTTTGGAGGGGTTACTCCATACTCGGATAAATTTTGAACTTAGCACTTATGTTCTGAAACGGCGTCATTCATCCTTCATAGTTGCTAAATATGCTGGCCAGTATCTCTCGTTCGGATTTAGACTATAGAACTAATCCTCATTTATCCGCCAAGCATGCACGACCCATAGCACGAAAAATATCACCGGGCGAATAAAAACCTTTTGGTGCTACAAAATCAGACATCCTATCTTCCCTTTTATTTTTATTTGGGGGAAGAAATATTTAGTTGTGTAATTAATCCATACCACTTGGTTAGGGTATATATAATAAAATTATTTACAAAAAATCCTTCGAGGTAGGTGGGAAGGTGGAAGGTTATTTGTAACCTACTAAACAATTCACAAGGAAGAAGGGTAGGTAAAAACATTGAAGATGAGAAACTCGCTGCCAAAAGCCGGGAAACACACTGCTGAAACAATTACAAATACTGCTAAACAATGTACGCAGAATGCTACAATGATTCCGCTAATACTAATAGCAGAATTACTGTTCATTACGAAAGTTTCACTATTATTGTTTACGGATATGTGAATTCCATTTTTGCTAAAGGCGGAATCACTGTAGCATTATTGAAGTCATACATAATTTCAAGTCACATGGCCTACCCATTTTATTTTGGCAGATTGAAGTCATGGAATATAATTGAACTGATATTTGAAAAGAATACTCCATCAGGGATCCAACTATATAAGTGGAATAATAGGATATGTTTATTCATCCTTCTCCTTCATACTCAATCTGCAATATTTCCCACACATATTTTTCTTCATACCTGTTGTGACCACATGAAAACAATTGGCTTTCTTGTTCATTATAGGGGTAACATTACATAAACTAACTAAACGATAAGATGCGATATCCAACCTGTTGGGTTAATAAGCTTACCTAGAAGTATTTTTTTTTTGAAGATTTGTCGATCAAATATTTTCTTTTCTGTGCCTCCATCGTGAATTATTCATTATCAAGATTCTAGCTTCTCGTCTAATTTCACGAAACCCTCCCACGGAGAAACTTGTAGAGGTTTCTAACTATAATGAGTTAAGTTATTTTACAAACCATTCACAGCGGTTGGAGTGCATCCCTGTGACGGCCCGATTTCTTGTCCGTACAGGTAAGCTTGCCACATTGGAGAGTTTTGAGGATTAGGACTTTATTTAATTCTTTTCTTTCTTCTCTTGCGCTTTTAAGTACTTATTTGTGTATTTTAATTTCTCTAAACGTGATTAAGTGAGTAATTGTTTGTTTAATTGAGAATTATACTAATGTGACCTAAATGAAATTTATTTAAATTATGTGGACTTATATGTATGGCTATTAAATGTTTAAATGTACAAATTGAGAACTTGGGGGTTTGTTTGAATTAATTTGAATTGTTGAGGGACCTTTGCGCAATTCTTCTTTTTCTTTTTCCCCTTCTAACCGAGACACACACACACACACATACACATTTCATCTTTCTCTTCTTTCTTCTTCATTCCAAGAGCTAGCAAACCCTTTTCCCTTCATTCCCTCACCTTTAATCAATCCATCAAGCAAGCAAGAATCAAGATTTATCCATAATCTTCCAAGAATTCAACTGCAAGAATATCTCTTCCTCCATCCCTTCTCTTCTTCTTCTTCTTCTTCTTCTTCTTCTTCTTCTTCTTCTTCAAGTCAATGTATGTGATTGTGGGGTTTTTGAATTCTAGGAATTTTTGCATTCCTTGTTCTTGCATGATGATTTTTGGATTGAATGTGATGAGATATATGCATATATGATTGAAGTGTTATGGGATTTTGAAAGCATGAGTGAGGTTGGATTAATTGGGGTTTAATTGATGAATTCGATTATCTTGGAGCATGATTCTTTGAAGCTTTACGTGTGTATTTGTTGTATGAAGTGGGAGATATGTTTCTTGAAGTGTTTTGAGGGTTGTGGTGTGTTGTGTTGGTGGTTTTGGGTGTTTGCCACGGTTTTCCTATTTTTCCAGCCCTATTTTTCGTCCCAGGGCAGCCCAAACGGGCGTTTGGGTTTCCCGTTGAACCTGGAAACGCCCATTTGGACAGTCTCTGTTGCCTTCCAGCGAGGCCCAAAACGACCGTTTTCGTTTCTAGTTCCAACTGGAAACGGCCGTTTCGGCTTGTTTTCTGGCGCGTGGACTTATGGAAACAGTCGTTTCCGTTTTCAGTTCAAACTTGAAACGGCCGTTACAAAAGCTACTGCAACATTTTTTTATTTTTCTCGTTTCACGTGCTTTCGTCGTGTTTTTGATTTCTACCCCTTTCTTGGACCCTTTTGAGTGATTCTTTGTGCTCGTATGCTAAATTTCTCACCCTTGTATGAGTGTTTTGGCTATTTTCTTCCGAATTATATTCTTGAATTTAATTATTGAAAATGTAAAGTGATTCTTGCTAATATGAGTGCATAATTGATTCGATTTGATGCCATAAATGTTGCATATGCATTTTATCATTCGTCGTGCATCATACTTGGTTCATATTGAGTCGTGACTCACTTTTTCCTTATCTTTTCTTGTCCAGAGTTTCCTTCGGAGGCTAATCCGGGTGTTTGAGGTCTCGTGCTTCGTTCCTTGTGTTTTTTTGGGGTTTGTACAGGTAAGGAATCGGTAGGTTATGTATTATTGAACCCTACAACCATTTAATGTGCAATTTTCGCCAAAAATGTATTTATTATACTTAACTGTTTTAAAAAGTCAAATGTTTTCGAAAATGTCATTGTTACGACAATGAAGTGTTTTGACGAGACTATTGCAGGTGATTGGGGCCCAGGGGTCTGTGTATTGAGACAAACCGAGGAGGCAAGGGCTGACGGTTATCTTTTGCATAGATCCCACCATTGAGGGACTATACTGACATTCACTAGGAGGTTTGGTGAATCAAAAGAGCTCCCGATCATTTGGGATTCATGTACCCATTGATCATACTGATTGGGTGGTAAGGGGACGCTACTCGAACCACCAACCGAAGAAGAAGGATTTGATTGTGCACCGAATGATTATTGAATCAAGTGAAACCTAATTGATTGTGTGGTCATTAAATAACCTATTTGTACAAAAATGAAGTAAAGGGATGCTCACTCGCCGAGCCACTGATTGTTTATCAAATTAAATAGACTAAGTTGTAATTCCACACATTGTTCAACTCGTTTCTTCTTTGAAAACCTTGTGTGGAATTATGGCTCGCATGAATTTTATCGCTTTCTATATATTTATGCCATTCACTCAGTCTTGTAGAGACTGACCCCTCCCTTCTTTGTCCCTCAGGTTTTGGCGTAGCTAGACGGGAAACTGCATTGTTGGGTTGTAGTTTTGAGTCTAGCTAGTTAGTACCTTGGTCTTGTATCACACACTTCATCTTATCTTTTGCTATATGTATATTATTGAGGCCACGTGGCCGGTTACTTTGCTCCTAATGTAATGTTTGAGATTTGAATTATGTTATGTGTAATGGATTAGCTTCGACTTGTTTAATTATCGAATTTCGGATTCATTTATTAATTGGTACAGGGTTAGTCCCGCCTAGCCAGGGTGTGTGTTGTGTCTTCCGTTCGCTAGGATCGAACTTGTGTGCGGTCTATAATCGTAATTCGTATATGAGTTTGGTCTTAGTGCGGGGGATGTGGTGGCCCACGCTAGGGCGTCACATTCTCGCCATGATACGTGTTCTTATCAATTTTGATCGGCTTTCCGATGCTCATAGCAACACTATGTAAAATCACCTCCCCATAGTATTCCACTGACAACTCCGGAATCCGAACCCAAATTATGACCGTATGTACCTTATCGGTGGATGACTGGAATTTAGGAATCCATTTTCGAACCACAAGGTATTGCCCCGCAATTACCCACGGGCCCTCCGTAAGGATATATGAAATCTTCTCCGGATCATGTACCTTAACTTCTATAGTGTTTAACTTAGGACTAGATCGTTAGAGTATAGGGATTAACTACCGTTAAAGTATAGCGATTGGTTTTTTTTTTTTTTACGAAATTGAGATTAATCTTCTACATTTTGATTATTCTATATACATCTTTTAAATCTTTTAAAATGTTCCAATAAATCTAGTTAATAAAAAAAGATTAATTACATCTACATCCATGGAATATAAAAAACTAGAACATATTTAATCGAAAAATTACACTTATTCGAAGTTATGATTGAAATAATTATATTTGAGACCACATTTGCTGGGGTTCCCTCATCGACATCAGGAAAAATAACTACAAAATACCACATTTTAACATCGGCCCCATTAGCTAGGGTTCCATTAATTCAACCTAAGCTTGCTTTTATATTTAGGCATTTTTTAAGCAATGAATTTATACCAATGGTACCTAATTAATATGTGATTTTTGCTGGATTCTGATTGATTCAAATAATGAGAGAACTGTTTTATATATACTTATTGATTCCATTGCCTGGGCAGAACGACCTTCTTCCACCAATACAAAGAAAAGGACACAGGAAAGACTAAACCGAGGCATCTTCATAATTTAATATCAAGGAATCCTGGAGTTCTTATGTACTAATTGTGTCGTTTATTTTCTCGTATGCAGGGTGGTATTCGTATTTTTGGCTGCCGTTTAACCCTTTAATCGTGAGTTAAAAATACTTAGTTATTTTGTTATACTTTTTCAAGAAATTTTTTATGGATGAAGTACTCCTCTTGTGATGATCACTAATTATAATGTTAAAAAGTTATACTTGAAATACAAGTGTTTATTTTAATTTACAACATAATTTGAGTTAAACTATACTCTAGTACCTCGATTCGTTTTCCACTTGCCTGAGCAATAGCATTTGCTGGTCGGGTGACGTTATTAATTCACATGATTGTGTGCGACTTCTCAAACTATGTGAATGAAATGGATTGAAATGAAACAACTTACAAAGAAAAACAAGAGATGAATAGTAGATTGTGAGGTATCAAGTGAGAAAATATTAAACAATTTCATACTTTGAGAAGGGTGCAATGAGTTATTTACGACATAACCCCTGTGTTAGGTGAAATGGGCAAAAAAAACCCTGTGTTACAAATATTAACATAGAAAACCCTGTGTTTTCAAAATATTTGCATGGAAACCCTGTGTTACAAAAATTAACACAAAAAACCCTGTGTTTTCAAA
>JBBMKE010170769.1:0-15451 GCA_037834125.1 Lippia alba | reverse complement strand
TTGCGAGAACCCTTTGAACCGCCGCTGGGAATGGAGAGAATTCCTAGGGATAACAAGATCACAAACAGCAACGACAACATTATTAGCATCGACAAAACCAGTGTGGTCGACGACGACGTTTTACGCGGCGCATTCCTCCCAAAGTTC
The DNA here is from genome assembly GCA_037834125.1 of Lippia alba. NCBI lineage: Eukaryota > Viridiplantae > Streptophyta > Magnoliopsida > Lamiales > Verbenaceae > Lippia > Lippia alba. The sequence continues at coordinate 15,304 of JBBMKE010170769.1, read as the reverse complement.
TGCCTCCCCTTCAGCGCCATCACCACAAAGCAATTCCGAAACCCGGATTTTTCAGGAATTGAATTTGGGAGGTGTATGAATAATGAATCGAAAAATCTTGCTGATGAATGTTTCGTGTAGCTACTGATCTGAAACTTCGCTGGGCGTTTATGTGTGTATTTGACAATTTGTGAACATTCATGTATATATTTCTGTTTTCTGCAATTTTCGTCAACTCTAATTTATTTGAGAATTTATAACATGTATAAGTACGTATATCCTATGGTAATAGTAAGTCATCAGCCAAATGGTGCTACGCGTATTGACTATTGATGTATTGTAATGCTAATCTGAGATACTTATTGTTAAGACTTACGACCAGACGATCCAATAAAATATGTATAAATACAAATAATGCAAAATACAAATTTAGTCATGTAGATTTATAATTTTGATGATTTAGTTCTAACCATTTCAAATTTGTAATTAAGTCTTTTAACTTTATAATTTTGGTAATTTTGGTTCTACCCATTTTAAAATTTGCAATTAAGACCTGTAAGTTTTAAAATTTATTAGTTGTCGAAATTGGTCACATGACTCATTTCTTTATTAACTTGGCAGGATAATATGACAAAAGTATCTTATATTAGCTTTTCTTAATCAGGGTCAATCAGCTGCACACATGCATTTTACTCATGTTGTTCTAATCCCTAAGTGCACATCCCCTGAGTCTATGTCCGAATTGCATCCTATTAGCTTGTGTCTGTTGTGTATGAACTTGTTTCTTCCAAAGCTATAGCTAACAGTTTAAAACCATTTACGGACTCCATCCATAATGGCAAAGTGTTTTTGTTTCGGATCGTCTTATTATTGATAATGTTCTCAATGTTTTTGAGCTTAATCACTTCATAAAACATAAGAAAACAGGCAATGAGGGTCACTTGGCTCTCAAACTTGATATGAGTAAGGTCTATGACCGGTTGGAATGACGTTAAATATTTTAAACGGTTGGAATGGAGTTTCCTGGCAATGAGGGTTACTTGGCTCTCAAATTTGATTCATTATTTAATATTTTAAAATTATCATAAATTTAATTTCAAAATTAAATAGTTAAATTTAAATTGATATTATAATGTTTGTTTCATCAACAAATTAAGTGTGACATGTGTCAAAGTAACATGTTTTGACTATTTAAATCAAGTCTTGCAGTCAAAGAGAGTCAAGACAAATCATATGGCAACACGTGGCGTATTGCGTCACACCGACCAATCAAATTCAAGTCTTATATGATATTATCTCTTTAAAAATAAAAAAAGAGAAAAATATTCATGTGACTTTATGTGTGCTGGGGCCATGACTTCTATGCCCAAATTATATATGATTAGAGATTTTATGAAGATGTAATTATTGAATTCTATCGATATTGTGATAAATTATAATCTTATTTGTTGAGAATTGTGATAAGATAGAATGTTATTAGTTATCATCAGATGAGGATGAATAAACGAATCTGATCTCTCAATTAACCTCTCGTAAACTCTTATTACTTCGGTAATTCATTGAGGAATGAGGGTTAATTCTCTATTCTTCTTTATTATCTACGTAAACAATTTATTTTTTATATTGCATTTAGAAAAAACGCAAAATTGGTGCTGTCTGTGGGAATCGATACTAAATGCTCAATGTATGTGGGAGTTAGAGAATTGTCGAAATCGATATTAAAAGTTCGGTGCATGAAGGTTCTCTGTGTGTGTGGAGGTAGAGAACGTATTTTGGTCAGATAACTTGCATGCATTTGGAAGTGTTAAGATGAGTACCCAAAATCTAAACACAAACTGGTTGTCGCCTCTTTTACAACATGTTATTATCTTGCCTAGGTTTTGCTAATTGTGATAGAGTAAACTGCATCCATTATGTTAACTGCATGTTCCAATTTGATGGCCACACAAAGCACCGGTTAATTATTACAAAACCTCTCGAACATCTAATTAGGCTCACTTCGTATATTCATTTCTAATCATCAATTGATGTGCCTTTAGAAAGAATTTACAAAAAAATTCATATGTTTGTTTAGTTTTTCTTTTCGTGCATTGGCGCCTGACGGAATTGAGGTGATAAACTGATGTACCATGAAATTTATTAAGTTCATGCCTCATATCACATGCTAAGTGGCCTTATTAGCATCTTTGTGCTCTTGTTAAATTTATTGTTTAGACATATTAATCATATTTTTAAAAGTCCCACGAAAACATTTCTCAAATCTCGATAATTTTCATACGCATATATGATTTATACTATAGATTAATATTATGATAGAAATAATTATTAAATCATAATTATGTATTTGTGGATCTGTAAAAATCTACTTTGATCAGATCATATTCTGTTTGCGCAATGTGATGATTTGATGAGATACTTTTTCTGCTCGGATATGCTAAATCAAATGTTAGATAGTATATTTTGTTTTGTTTTGGATCCCGATTGATTATGGTGAGCATTTACTTCAGATCCCGATTGATTCAGACAAGATACTTACTCCGGATCTCGATCTGCTAGAGGAACAATACTTTGATTCCCAATCGCTAGGTCAAGTATATGTTTTTGATCACGATGCATTAGAGCAAGTATTTGTTTTGGATATAATCGTATAGGGCAAGAAGAAGAAGAAGAAGAAGAAGGAGGCCAAAGTTCTCTCTACAAATTCAAAACGGGGTTCTAAGACGTTCTTCTTAAAAGTTATCAAATCAAGGCGTTTGATCCACTATTAAGGCGTTATATCGATGAATCGGCTTTATATTTAAGTTAGATCCACAATGTTATCTGCGAGTTCAAAGGCGGTCTTGACGAAATTCACCAAAATTAGGCGTCTAGTTCGTAAATAGGTCAAGGACCTACGGATTAACGTTATTTGATGCTAAATTCGAAGTTGAAAAAGATTAAACCATCAAATCCATCAAGGAGCATTTGAAGATTTCGATAACTTTAAATTTGATGGAAGAATTAGTGGATGAAGCTGAAGATCGAAGACCATTTTTATTTAGATTATCAAATAATTTGTACTTTTTATCCGGTGTTTATCAAATTCAATAAATGCGAATTTTTAGAGCAAACATATTAGACACCCAATGAGACTGATCTTACATCTCATCTATTCCTTTTCATACCAAAGTTCAACGAATACTCGATGGCTTCTAAAAACCAACCCAACCCGAAGAATAAGGAAGTTAACCAAAATTCAAAGTCTTCCACAGTGGGTCATCTCAACGACTCAGAATCATCTGATGACTCGACTCTTTCAAGCCCCAAGGAAAGTAAATCAAAGGAAATTCATTTTACTAATGAGACGGAGACTATGACTCCCGAATAGCAAATTGCCCAAATGGCTCAAGCAACGACCAACTTGCAAAAAACTTTGGAGGATAAAGACTTCCAGATAGCTCAACTTATGAATAAGTTAGAAAATGGAAATCCCAATCAGTCAATTCATAACCCTTAAACTCTTTCAGTTCAAGCCACCATAGATAGAAAGTAAGTGAACATGTCTCCTCAACATGACTCTGGCCTTAGGAAGCCTAAACACTAATTATAGAACTAGCATCCTCCCTAATTGGATCGTGATCGAGATTGGTGGACTTTTGCTCAAGAGGGCTTCGCATTTGGAGTCTTGAAAGATTTACAAAGGAATCGGAGTGGGGATCAAGCCGCATGAAGTGCGTTCTTGGGCGGCTTGAATGTTTCAAGAAAGAACCAGAACAAAAGTAAATTCTTGTCCTTACAAATTCGGGTTCAAGATTGCGAGTCCAGTCCGCTATGTTGGAAATTTTTAAAATTTCACTGCTTTTCATACTCGCCTTTTCCAACTGGTGGTATCAGAGCCACCTCGTTAATCTTGTTCCTGATTCGTCTCCCATATTACTGAATTTGGTAGAAATTTTTAGATTTAGATGCGATTGAGTATTCATGAGTTTTTAGAAAACCTGAATTACGAAACTGTAATTTTTCCTAAAAGTTTCTGAAAACTATTTTCGTAAAATTCGTTTTGAAAATTGTTATTGTTTTGAAACTGCATAAATCGAATTTAGATTTCTTGGATTGGTTTTGTTCTGAACGAAAACATAAAATGCGAAGCCGGATTACGACTAACACGCGAAACCCTCACACGTGAAGGAGTCGCGCATGAGGGCTTCGCAGCGATCACCGCAGCCCCTCCCACAAGCGCACGGAAGCAGTCTCGGGCGCGCCTGGGATCCCGTATGCGTGTGGGAACGCCCGAACTTGTCCGCCCTCATCGCAGGTGAGCTGCGCGCAGGGTGCGCGAGCACTCAGCGGCCTTTGCCGCGCGTTGTGTATGTCCCTGTCGCGTGCAGCTTGCTTCGCGTAGGTGCCTTCTTTTCGTAATCCGATTTTCTTTCATATTTCGTGCAATCCAATCCCATTTTTATTTTATTTTATTTTATTTTCTAAAAATCATTTTATTAAAAGAGTTTTTGAAATAAATCTTTAAATTGGGATTTTTGAGAAATTGAAGCGATTTATAATTTTGGAAAATTATGAACTTTCTATAAAAAGAATAAAATTATTAATTTTTAAAAATTAATTGGAATTTTATTAGTCTATTATTTTTTCGGGTTTTATTGAAAAGCTCATGAACAAGAATTGCATCTAAGTCGTGTTTTTAAGTCATTAGGGCTTGAAACGGGAATTTTAATTTATTGATAAATTTAAATTCTCACAATATGCATGTTAGGTGATCATGAGTTTTAGTCTTACGTATGCTTTACATTTATGCACATGGATGGTTTATATTTAGGTGTGTGAGCCCTATTTGCGCATTTTCAATTGAGGTCGTGTCTCACTTATGTGCGTATTGTTATGTGTTTATTACGTGGCTTTTCATATTACTGCCTTTGAGGCCGGGGTATGCCTCATGTATTTGTCTAAGGCCAATATGAAAATTGAGCCTTAATACTTTATGTACTTTTTCAATTTTTTTGAGAATAGACTAGGTTGTGAGGTTTTATTTTCATTTTGGAGACAATGCACCCATGGAGTAAGATGAACAACATCCAAGTAACAAGGAGGCCATATGTAGAGACCCCTTAAAATGTTAGGGAGGGGAGCTCGATTGAAAATGTAATAGAATAGGGCCCGTATTTTGTTACAACTTTCCCTTATGTGATATAAACTGTTTATCTAGCATGTATGTTAGAATTCTGATACTTGAGTGGCTCCCACTCATCACACATAAGATAAGATAGACCCATGATCATTTCATGTTAGTATCATGCTAGGACATGTTATCTGCTATGTGCTTGTGTGAAATGCATTTAAGACGTACTTGCATTGTAACACCTTATACGCCAGATGTCACATCCCCGCGCTATAGCTCGATTCACATATGAATGGAAAATCCATACATGAATCAAACGTATAGCGAATGGGTGACAATAAGAAAATAAATAATAGCTAGGCGGAAACTAACCCTGTAATCAATTAAACAATGCCAAGACACGTATAATGAACCATCATATATGCCACCTGAGTAATTACAATAAAATTTGATGGCACTCATGGTCCAAAAGTATATACAACACATGTCAAGTATACAATGTACATCAACTACACCATATGCATCAATATTCAAAATGTGACCATAGCTAGACTTGAATTCAAGACACTCCACGACTCTAATTCCCGCCTAGCATGTACCTGAAAAAGATTGAAATTGGTGGGGCATCAGTCTATGGAAGACTGAGTGAGGGGTTATATAAATATAAGCGTACATACATACAAGTTATAACCTCTGGGTAAAGTTGTGACAGAAAATAATATAAGTTCAAGAAATAGATTAACTTTGCCCAAGATTACAACTATCAAGTTTATTGATTTAATTAACGTTACAATCAATCAGTGGCCCGACGAGTAGGACAATTCTCCAACCAAACACCCAATAGTAAATGATACCAATGTTTCGTTTCAATATGTATATGATCATTCAATTCATTACTGTGCACAATTAGCAATTTCATGTAACCTTTTTCTCCCCGGGTGATGGTCAGGTTTGCAAAGCCCGAACCATTCGATCATGGCGTACGTCAGGAACATGACTCCCACGTACAGGATTCCTTCCTTCACCAAACCTCCTGGTGAACTATATGCGCATGACCTACGTGTTTGCTTGCTGAAACCTTATGTGTTTAATTCTGTTTTTCATGAATTTTGATTATGTGTTACTTTTATGTGCTATGAACGTGTATGTGTGTTCGATATGCGTTTTGAATCTCGTTTGAACCCTCAAAACCAACCCGGAACTCAAACATACCACCCTAACCCGCCTAAAAGACCCTACCCAATTGAATGACCCATATCTTCCTCTCTACTCACTCATTTAGACCCAAGTTTGAACCCATTTTCTCCTCACTTAAAGCCCCATCAGACAAGACTTATTTTATTTCAAATTTCACACACCAAACCCTCCAAAGAGCTGCCCCAAACCGAGACAAGGAAAAAGAGAAAGAAAGCTCCACTATTCATCATCTTCTCCAACATACCACCACCTTCATCTCTGGTTTTCTTGTGCTTGTAGTATGGATTCTTTCATAGCATGATTTCCTCCTTCATTTAAGCTATGTTATGCATGCTATGCTTGTGGTTTGTTATGGATATGAAGATATGTGCATAAATGAGGGTTTGAACCCATGATATGTGATCATGCCTATTTCTTTGGTTTCCTTTGAGTATAATGTATGGAAATTGATCCTATAAACTTCATTAATGATTATGTGAAGGTGTATTGCTTGGTAGTTGGAAGAATTATGAGTTGCCATTAATGCATTTCTTATGAAATTTTGGAGAATTGATCATACATGACATCTCTTGCCTCTTTACTTGCTGGAGCTTGATTCTTTGCATGTGTTGATGTTTTTTCATTCATGTTTTGTTGTTGATTCATGCCTTGATGTGTTGGAGATGTATTGGATTGATTGTGGAAGTGATATGCCCTATTTTAGGCCTTGTCGCGACTGAGGGCTTCCAACGACCATTGGATTTTGCCCCTGGAAAATCAACGGCCGTTGATTTGATGCAGTAGCACCCCTTGCTACTGCATAGAATCAACGGCCATTGGAATTCAAGAAGAAAAAACCAACAACCGTTGGTTTTTCACAGTAGCAATGGCCATTTTTCGTGCTTTGTTTTCTCGTTTCTTTTCGTTTATATGATGTTTTCCCACCCCTATTATGATTCCTAAGTGCTTTAATCATGTTTATGAGTATGTATTGATTTGATATGAGTTCATGAAGCTTGACTTGATATGATTTACATCTCATGTATGTATTCTATGGTTCATGCACGAATTTGGACTTCAAGTGGCGTGACGTGCGCATGTTATGATCATGAATGGACAAGAATGAATAAGAATGATCGAAGCGATACGTGATTGCATTTTCATGACCTTACTTGAGTTCATATGCATCTTATGTCATATGCACGACATTGTCGTACGTCATATTTGGTCCTCATGCGTTTTACTTCACTTTCTTTGCACAGATACCGGTCCTGTTGGAGGCGAGGGCGAGTTCTAGCTCCTTGTTGTCCTTTCTCCTTTTTGGTGTAAGGTGGGTTTCTCTTCTATTAGTTAAAACTACCCAATATATCCCCTTATGTGCAAGTTTTAAGCCAAAATCTATATATATAGTTATGAAGTCGTTTTCGTGTAAATGTTTTCAAATGTAAGCCTTTTTTCTTGTAACCCTACGCAATGTTTTGGCGAGAGCATGTATGAATGTGCACGGGACCCAGGGACTTAGTGTGTGAGGCTATCCGGGAAGGCAAGGGCCAACGGTGGTTCTCTCATACTAGTTCCAATGCATGTACGGCAAAACAGACTTTGCCAGGAGTTTTGGCAAAGAAATGCTAGCCGGGCTTTCGGGGATTCATGTACCCCACTAGCCACAATGATTGGATGGCCGAGTCTTGCAAACCCTTCCATCACCCGGAGAAGGAGTATATTAATGAAATTGAATGAATGTGCACGAAAGATTAAATTGTATGAAAACACATGAAAAAATGTTAATGATACATAAGGAGTAGGATGGAGATTGTACACGCCCACTCGTCGGGCAATGAATGACCTAATGTTAATGAAAATGATTGTTATAATCCCGTTGATGTTTTCTTTCTTGCCCACTTGAGAAATTATTTTTAAAACTTCAATTAGGATTATAACTTGCATGAACGTGTTTAATTTCCGCGATATTATATATCTTATGCCCTATTTTATACCCACCAATCCCTTTTGGATTGAACCCGGTTTTGTTTCAGTCTTTTGCTTGCAGGTGCGTGCGTGCTAGGCGGGGATACAAGTCTTAGAGTCTTGCATACGTATCTAGCATGTGGGTTTTGTAACGCGCACACTCATATTATCATTTTGGATTATGTATTTATTTATCGGGCGCATTTACATTACTTGAGGCTGTGATGGCCAAGCCTATGTGAATATTATGTAATTTTGGAGCACGTAGCTCGTTGTTAATTATTATATGTTTATGCTTCCGCTTTTCTTTGCATTATTTTTCTGGATCCTGGTTAGTAATTGGTTCAAGGGTTAGCCCGCCTAGCATAGCGAGTGTGTGTGTGTGTGTGAGTCCCCGTTCACTGTGATTCGGATTCGGGCATGGATTTCCATTTCATGACAGGGTCGGGGTCTCGTGCGGGGGATGTGACGCCACGTGTTCGGGTGTTACATCCTTTGCTCGCCAAATCATGAACATGAACAATACTTGAGAAAGAGTCATTTTTGCAATACTTGACATTTTTGGAAAACTATTAGATATAATATACATTTTTGACCGAAAACACACTTAGGGGTTGTATCGGTTCTACATAACTAGGACTAGACCTCACCTGTGTAGAAAAACACCGAGAGCACAACTCACGGAGCCTATTCCTCGTCGACCGGAAGCTCGTCTATGTAAGAAAGACAAGCATAAATGAGACATGAGTTAATATGTACCAAGTAGTGACTAATGGCAAAATGCAACGAGATGACGTGAAATTTTGAATGCGACATAAAATAATCTTATTTCTACATGAAATATATCATATAAAATCAATTTGGGGTCAATTAGGGCATAGGAGCAAAAAGTGAAAATTTTATATAAAAGGTATGCCTTCTGCCAGTGGCCTGGGAACAGCCGTTCCGGGCCGCAGTTCAAAAAGGGATGGTCGTTCCCAGCCGCACGTGACCAGCACTGCGTAGCAGGAATGACTGTTCTGGGTTTGTAAAGGGGATGGGAAAGGCAAATTTGAAAAAAAAAAGAAGCAGAAGCAGGGGAGTTTCGCAGCAACACACAAACCACACCAACAATCAATTTCCAACACTTCAAATGTATCAAACCACTAATAAACATGCATATACACTTAATATTCAATAAAATCCATCATCAAACATCAACCATACTCTGATCATCATTTTCCCCCAAATTTACCCTATATGATTGTAGCACCCCTCACATGAGGCACCATATCACCTGCATTAGAGTCCGACACGTGTAACAAAATGGAAAATCTGCACACGTATCAAATAATAGAAAATGGTGACAAACAAAAACTCACCCCTAATCTAGACGGTCTAGACCCTCAATCAGAATGTGAATCAAAATAATTAAGTGCGGAAGCGATAATATAAGCATCATATAAATCCCAAGATCACAAATTCATAATATACGTCAATGTACAAATACCTATCCAAGGTCAAAATAATATTCAAGTATCAAATCTGCATCATACAAAAGTTCATAAGCACAAAGATAACCACTACGATGTATGAGACTCGAGCTAAACCACAAATGAGACTCTAAGACAAACTTACCGCCTAGCTCAACTCTGAGTGTACTTGAAAACTCAAAAAAAGGGAAAGAAAAGAAAACACGAATGAGGGTTAGTCCTAAAGAAGAGTGAGGGGCTAATACACACACCCAATATATGTATAGAGCAAAACACTTATCAAACTTAAACAATCCATGGCCCGAGAATGGTTTTTGCACGCCAAAATGTTTACCCATGATAATAGATATATAATTTGAAGATAGGAGAAGGGCCGGAGGCCAAATCACCAAAGTTTAGGTAGTTATAAATCCATTCTCGTTCTATAGATTCAAACACACGCCCACGACTCAGCGAGTACGAGTCCAAACTCCAACTCCTCAAAATTCGAACAAAGAAAATCATATAAACAAATAAACTAACCACTCCAGGTGATAGAAGGGTTGACGACCCTAACTATCGGCAAACACATGAGACAGGGTTCAATTACCTCCCTGAAACCTTCAGCGGAGTTACCACTGGCTCAAGAGGAAAGCCATTCCCCAAACTTCTAGGGTTAGGCAAACCTCTCAAAGTAGAGAACATTGACGGGGGAGCTCGGCGACCCCTTGGCCGTCCCCAGATGCCATACCATCCTCCGGGGCCCTAACATATGACAAACCAACAAAGCCTTTCTTTCAAAGCTCAAACTCTAGCACCCACACACACTTAACTCCAATTTTAAAGAATGAAGTGAAAATAGTTCATACGTACGTATAAAATAATATTTTCCAATACCCATGACAAACGGGACAAGCCCCAAAATAAATATCAAGCATTTATATAACATATATTATACGTATCTCGCATGGGGGCTTCAAATCATATAGGGTTTTAGGTCGAATTAATTAAAAGAACAAAACCTCACCTTGTGAAATGCGTAGTGGAGATAAAAGGATATAAACTGGATGCCTACGGGATACTCTCGTCACCCTCGGGAGCAACCTATGAACAAAAAACAACACGGGTTGAACTTAGACTCAATATGTAGCAAATAAATTCTTGACAATGCACATGAATGCAATGGATGCTTATGAAGTGCATAAACGTACCAAATAAAACATAATGGACCAAAACCCGAACAAACGAACTCAAAATCATACCAAATTTCAACACAAGTAAGGGGACACATAATAAAACATATTAGGAATGTTTAGGAGTCATATTTGGGGTGGGAGAGAAGCATACAAGTCACGAGAAATGAGAAAATGACAAAACGAAGAGGCCGGTGACACTTGAAGGTTCCAACGGCCGTGGGTTTTTAATGCTTCATTTCCCACGACCGTGGAAATGAGGCAGTAGATCACTACTGTTCCCCTCATTTCCAATGGCCATGGGAATCATAGTGTTAAATTCCCATGGTCGTTGAAACACCTCTGCGCTTAAAAATCCATTTTTCATGCAATCTAGGCAAGCTTAAACACTTCAAAGCCAATCCAAATTCATACATAATAATGTAAACTCATGCATACACATTCAAGATATCATAAAACACCAAAGATTTGAGGTTTCATGTATAAATTTCCAACGAGACAAGCATAAACGTAAATTTAGGCTCAACCGGCAACAAACTCATTGAAACAAGCCTAAATGAATCCAAAAACCAACTTCCAAGCATCAAAGTACAAGAAACCAATTCTCAACACATAATTACATTCAAGTATGAAGAAGGGGAAGAAGGGGATCAAGGATCAAGGGGGTTTAAGCCAACAAAAGCCAACACTCATGCCTCAAAACACCTCTTGTGCACATATCTTATACAAATGAAGCCATAACTCAAGTTTTCATGCATTACTTCACAAACCCATAAAATATATTAATGTCAAGAAGTTCCCCAACCAACTACCAAGCATTAAAACCATAAATACTTTAAGAATCAACACCCAAGACTGCCATAAATGCAATTAGAGCCATCTCAAGTCATGGATTCACATAAAGCCATCCAAACTCCAAAACCTTTACTATTCATGCTCCATTCAATACACATACTTCCTCCAGCAAAATCCATGAAATTAACACAAGTAAGAAAGTACAAGAGCAAGAGGAATCCATCTATGGTCTCACCTTGAAGAGAGAATGGAAGCAAAGAAGGTTTCTTGAGCTTGGTGATCACAACAATGGAGGTTTTGGTGTTGGGGCTTTCTTTCTCCTTTTCTTGGTTGTGTGCTGTGTGAATGAGGGAGGAAGAGGGAGAGAGATGCAGCAAATTGTGTATAATAGGGGAAAGAAAAAGTCAAACAAAGTATGGCTTGGTCCCACTAGGGTATTAGGGGTGTATGGTGTACGTGGGTCGAAATCCGGGCAAATGGGGGCCGAAACGAAGTCAAAAAGTTATGGGGCTAGTCTCATTGAATCCAATTCATCGAATAAAACTCAACAAAGGTGTTGAAACTCGAATCCAAGTTCCCAGCTCAAGAAACGACATAGGGACTCAAAAGGCCATAATTACCAAATGGCCCCAAAACATTTAAAAAGAGACAAATTGGGTCCAAACTAATTACACAAAACCCCAAAAATAATTTAAATCATACAAAGAGGTCCAAGAATCATATAATTCACATTTAGCATGCTCGGGAATTCAAATTCATAAAATACGTATTACGCCATCGACAAGCGTTCAAGTATCACATAAGTTCAAATTGTGCAAGTAGTTCAAATAAGAATGAATTCAAGAATATAATTCATTATTTAATTAAGAGAATTAATACAAAATAAATAAATAAACCCACACGTGGTACGAACTTGTACGTGCGGAAAGTCGAGATGTCACAATGATCATGATCATAACACCACAAAATTCAAGTTTTATGCATAGAGTTCAATTCTCTAGTTCAAAATCAAGCATCCATCAACTAATACACAACTTATTCATACAAAATCATAACCCTAGCTTTCTTCATGAATTTAAAATTTCCACATATATGATCATATATAATATACCTTGAATGGAAGAAAATGGATGGAGATGATATGGGATGGCTGATGATTGCTTCCAACACCTATGACACACAATTCCTAACTTGAAGATGAGAATCCCTTTTTCTGTCCAACAGAGGGAGGGAGAGATGTGTATGTATGTTTAAATGAAATGGGATGCTTCATCTTTCTTACATGTAAGAGATGGATGTATGCCAATTTACAACCAAGTCCCTCAAATTTTAAATATTACATTCAAGTTCAAGTCTCAAATAATATGATCATTTAAATCCAAGTAACTTTACGCAATTAGGTCCTCCAAATATGAAAAATGATCAAATAAGGTCAATCGAGCAATCAATTCACGTTCGACAATTATTTCACACATTGATCTAAAATATGAACATTTTCTCAAGTTTTAAATAAATTCAAATAATTAAAATTAAATCAAATGCATGAGAATTTTATAATTTTACCAAGTACACAATTAAATTAATTAATTATTAATTCTCTCAAACACACACATGTGTTGCATTTACCTGATAATTTGGAATCTGAGGTGATATTAATGCCACGGAGTAGTTTGGATGCAGATAGAGATCACCGTGACAACACTAACATGGCTATTATGATCCCAAAGAGTGTAGACAATATGCCACATAACCAAATATCCTTTTCAGAAGAACTAGGCTTACCTAGCCTAGAAAACTGGGGTGTTACATGCATTAATCAAGACTAATAAAATGGATAAGATATATGTTGGTGAGGTCAAACCGGACAACTCTCCGGTTACAATCGAAAATTCCCTTAAAATATTAAGCTAATTTCGAAAATAGGTGTTTATTTCGAGATGAAAGTTTTGAATTAAATTCCTAGCATTCCATCAATAAGTTTTAAGTTTAGTAGGGGAAGCTAGTTATTGGCCGTGAGTCATGGGATAGCTAGTGAAACCTATTAGTTCTTAGTTACCTAACTGATAATCCCAAATGATCAATATTTCGTGATTGATTTTAGCTGGGGCGATGTCCGCGAGTCGTGGGTCGTTCGAACTAAGTTTTGATCATGATCTTATGATTGATGGGTTTAGCTTAACACCTAAGTAGATATGAATGTCGCATGAGTCGTGGGTTCATATCGAAAGATAGGTGATGAAAAAACATTACTAAGAGTTCTAATCGAGTTAGAATTGGTAAAGAGTACCTACCTTAGGTTTCACTTAGAATGGCCGCGAGTCGTGGGTTTGAGGTGAAATGCTTAAGATCTTAATGCCCATTGGGAAAATAAGTTTTCTCTAAGATCTTTGGGAATTGTAGATCTTTTAAAAGCAGCGGGAGCTATATTAGATTAAAGACCTAATTTCATGTATATCGTTGTAATTCAGCATGCTCACTTAGTTCTTTATTTTACCATTTAGGTCATAGATTCTGTGATTCTCTACATGTTTCGAAATGGCAACCAAAAACCCTCTTGTATTAATCCTCGAGTCAAACAAGTTGACTGGTCCCAAATATTCTGATTGGCTGAGAAATCTAAAGATTATTTTAGATTCCGAGAAGAGAACTTATGTTCTCTGCATGGTAGAGCCTGTTCCCGAAGGGGAAGCTCCGACCCGGGCCGAGCGGGATGCGATCCAGAAGTGGAAGGATGATAATCTCCAAGCATGTTGCCTTATATTGGCTAACATGTCTCCGGACTTGCAAAGACAACACGAGGCAATGGAATTTGTGATGCCCCGATCGTTCGGTCGTACAGGTATGACGTGTATGACACTATTTGCACAATTTAAATACATTAAATTATGCAATTATGTGATTTATATTGTTATTCTTCAAATTATTTGTTATTGTGACGTAATTGAATAAGTGGATATGTGACTTGATCGAACTATTTGAACTTATGAATAACTTGTGCATGAATGATGTGATCGCATGCCGATTCTTTGCGTATTGGATTTGGAATTTCATGGAATTTGAATATGTTATGGATATGCGTATCTTGAATGTGTGCATGTGTTCGCATTTTATTTTTGGATTTATTTGGCATGCATACGCATTTCATTTTAAGTTAGTGATGAAAAAGAGGTTAACGAGCACTTAAAGCACCCTTAACTCCGGCATGCATATCTTGAGCTCGGGAATTTGGATTTGATGCAACGCCCTGTTGGAAAACAGAATCAGAAAAGTAGTGGAATTTAAAAAATTTCCAACAAAGGACCGGGGCTCGCAATTGTGAATCCAAATTCTTGGAAAAGCTCGAATCTTTATAAACTTCTGACTTGAAGCTCTCTAGAGATAGTCCACCAACTTGATTACAATCTAACTAGTAAGGATGTTAGTTCGCTAGTTAGTGTTTAGGCTTAACCTAGGGTTTATTTAATCTTGGAGAAAGAATATTTGCTCAACACATGAGCCAAGAATTCTGTATTATTCTATAGAGGAGTTCGAACTCCCCTATATATAGGTGAGGGCGTTCGGCCGATCCTATGCCTATATGGTATAGGATTTGGTCCCTCTCTTCAATTACTTGATAATCAAGCAATTCAAAC
>JBBMKE010170443.1:0-15459 GCA_037834125.1 Lippia alba | reverse complement strand
AATTTAACGAGGATAATAAAGACATGGGACAAAACTAGATTTGTATCTCGGTTTCCAGCTTTTGGATTTGAATTTCTCGCACTTACAATTAGTATTTATTATCCATATTAAATTTGGGTACAATTCGTCAAAACTCTAAATGAGAATTGAAATTCCTTTTCAGTCCCCAATTTTAAAAAACTTCCCTTTCACTCCAAATTCAAAAGTTAAATTCCTTTTCACTCCCCAATTTTTTTAGAATGTTGTATCAAAATTTAGGAATCACGTAACCAAATCCTCAAATAATGTATTTTTTCCCAAAATTAAATTGGGGAGTGAAAGAGAAGTTTTTCAAAATTGGGGAGTGAAAGAAAATTTTTTTCAACTCAGGGAGTTTTCAAAAATTGCCCCTTACATTTAAAGCAAGTCTTGTATCCTATAATGCACCAATATAGAAATATTAAATTTTTTTTATTTAAATCAAGACATTCACAGTTGATAACTAATCTCTTAATTGAATTGTTGAGACAAATGATCAAAAAATTTAAAATTATTTCATAAGGATTTGAATCCCTGACCTTTGAAGAAACATAGATAGTAATAAAATTATAAAATGTCTTTTTAAAAATTTCACTTGAAAAATATCAATCACATGTTACTTTTTATTACATTCTTAACCCTTTTTTTTTTTGACATCTTACCTCCCTTTAATTCTTATCTATTATATCTTTATTATTCATTTTTTATATTTTTTAATTTTAGAAATAAATCTCCAGTTGGATATTATATTTTTACTTAACCTTTCATTTTGTCAAAATGTTGTATGATTTTCACAAAATATCGTACTTAAAATACTTCAAATTCTCAAAATATGTTTTTAATTTTCACAAAATATAGTACTAAAGTATTCTAATATTATATTTATTTTCTATTATATTGTATAATTTTATAAAAAGTAAAGTATTTGAAACACATGCCCCTAATTAAATCACTAATTTAGACTATTTATTATTATTATTTTTTTTGACACCCAGAAGCCAAAAGGCTAACTAACCCTGCTCCTCAGAAACTAAACTAGCAACAAACTATGGAAAATCAAAAGAACCAATGCAGGGCGAAGCCGCGTTTCTAGCTAAATTGTGAGTCACTCGATTGGTATCACGACGAATAGACGAAAAACTAACTTCCTCAAAGTTATTGCAAATGATCTTCGCATCGGCAATGATGTTACCGATCACCGAGAGGTCATCTTCTTCCTCTTTTAATAGCTTGATAATCTCTGTATCATCCCCTTCTATCACCACTCTTTGCCAACCAAAATCCCTTCCCATCTTCACAGCTCATAGCGCCGCAGCCGCCTCGGCTACTAAAGGATCCGTTGTACGCACTCTCCTATCCATTTCCCAACCGACACAATCCCCATTCTCGTTTCTAGCCATCACTCCAATCCCTATTGCGTTTTTTTTTTGGAAAAAACAGCACCATCGAAATTTATCTTGTTCAATCCTCTTCTAGGCTTCTTCCACCTCTCATGTACTTGCCGTATTTCGACTTCCATGACTTCCTCTTCTATGGCCGGGATCGGAAGCATGAAAGTGTTGATCATCCATATTACATCCATGGTCTGAGCGGACTTCCTTTCCATCATTTTCTCATTCTTGATCACTTTCCATAAACACCAGAGACAAGTGATTAATCGACTGCATAGCTCAGGACTTAAGTTATCCAGACACCAATTCAACCCACCAATGAAGCCCTCATTCAACCGTCGCAGTGCTGCCATAGGCACTCTACTCAACACCCAAACTTGGCGAACAAAAGTGCATGAGAGGAGGGCATGTGATAAGTCCTCATCAGATACGCTGTAATGAATACAGTTAAAGTCACCAGTGCAATGATGACGGAGAAGATTAGCTCCCATTGGTAAAATATTATGGCAACACCTCCAAATAAATGATTTTATTTTTGGAATAACATCAACCCTCCATAGTTTCTTCCAAGCAACCTATTCCGCCATGGACCCCACCACATTCCTCCCTTGCTCGACAATGGACACCGCAAGGTGATACGCACTCTTTATCGAGAACCAACCATTCCGATTATAGTGCCAAATTATCGAGTCCTCCCTTCGTCTATCCCCCAAAGGGATGCTAAGAATAATATTTGCATTGTCTTCATGAAAGGAATTCTGGATTAGTTCCTCGTTCCACCTATACAATCCCGGCATCATCAAGTCCTCAACCCACTCCGGTTTTAAGAATGCGTTCATTCTGTATTTTGGTCTAAATTTCGGAGGCTTTGGAATCCAGTGATCCCGATCCCTCCAAACATTAACCTAGGCACCATTCTCAATTCTCCACATTGTACCCGCAACAATAATATACCTAGCTTCATAAAGACTTCACCAAACATAAGAGGGGGATCGACCAAGATTGGCATCCCAAGGAGATGAATTCGAAAAGTAGCGAGCCTTCATGATTCTGCTAATCAAGCTGTCCGGATAACGAATAAGTCTCCACAATTATTTCGATAGCATAGCCAGATTGAATAACTTTAAGGAGCGAAAACCCAAACCCCCGATAGTCTTGCTGGTACATAAATTCTTCCAAGCAATCCAATGTATTCGCTTTTTCCCCCGATCATGCCACCAAAAGTTTGAAATGGCCGAATCAATCTCTTTAATCAAGTTGTCCGGAAGGAGAAAATAGTTTAGCGTATACGACAGGATAGCTTGCAAGACTGCTTTAATGAGAACCTCATTTCCTACATTCGAGAGAAACTTCTCAGAAAAACCCCAAATGCACCGTTTCACTCTCTCCACCACTTTCGAGAACACAACTTTTCTCGATCTTCCTACCACCGAAGGTAACCCCAAATAATCATCCAACCTCGTAACTCTCCTCACACCCAGAATTCTAGATAACTCCACTCCAGCCTCCTCAATCAAGTTTGGACTAAAGAAAATAGAAGATTTAGTTCAAACTCTGGCATACTTCTCGAGACCTTTAATGGAGTTCATAGCTTCAAAACTAGACTTCCCACATATCAAGGTGTCGTCAGCGAACAAAAGGTGAGAAACTCTTGGGGCTCCTCAGCAAACCGCCACTCCCGTCAGGTGACCAAGCAACTCCTGTTCCTGAATTAAAAGTGATAAAACTTCTGCATAAAACAGGAAAAGGTAAGGTGAGAAAGGGACGCATTGGCGAATGCCTCTCTCAGGGACCAGAGAACCAAACTCCAAACCATTAAGCAGAAAAAATAAGAGATAGTGGAAATACAGAAAATAATACAAAAAATAAACACACTCGGAAAACCTAACCTGATCAATACTCGTTCGATGAAGCCCCATTCCACTCGATCGTAAGCCTTGCTTATATCGAGCTTCAAACTAAAGTAATTAACCATTCTTTCTAATGCTGCACCGCTTAATAAAATGGTTAACCTCAAAAGCAACCAACACGTTATCACTGATAAGTCTATTATAAATAAAAGTGGACTGGGAAGGGAAAATAAGATTATCAAGGAAAGGTTTCAACCGATTGGCAAGGACCTTGGAAGCGATTTTATAAATAACATTACAAAGACTAATGAGCCGGAATTGAGTCATATTGTCGAGAGACTTGCATTTGGGAATAAGAGCGATATGGGTGAAGTTAAGTTTTCTGTCTAATTGACCCGAATTCAGAAACTCCTAAACACAGTTAACCACATTTCTACCCATAATATACCAATACTAGTGAAAAAATAGAGGGGGAAGGCCGTCAGGGCCGGGGGATTTAAGGGGTACATGGAATTTAAGCGGTTTTTACCTCGCCGGGCGCAAAAGGAGACACCAACCACCTCTCCATCTTCGGTGTTACTCTATGAGGGATCACTCTCAGAATATCATCCATCTCAGCATTCGAGCAGCTCTGGGACGTGAAAAGCTGATCAAAATACTTCTCAATGACTCCCTTGATTCCTCACCGGCATCATCCTTAATAGCCTCAATATAATTATTTTGTTGTCGTTGAGACGTCTTCTCATGAAAAAACTTAGTGTTACGGTCCCCTTCCTTCAGCCAATGCATCTTACTCCTCAGTTTCCACATAATCTCCTCCTCCAGTAAAATTTGACCCAATTTCTGTTTAAATTCCTTCTCTTCAGCTATCGGCACATTAGTGATCGGCCCCAATCTTAATTCTTTTATTCTTGTCTCCATTCTTTCTCTCGCTTTGTCATCATCTCTCATTTTCTGCCTCCAATTCAGAAACCCAACCCTGCAATGGTCAATGCTGTTCAGAAGAGTCTTTATTGGAGAAGACCCCTAAGCAGAGTCCCAAGAATTCTCTACCAAGGTTTGGCAATCAGCACTCTTGATCCAGTAAGCCTCAAAGTGGAATGGTTGACGACCAATTCATTTCTTTTGTTCAATGCGATCCAGCCTGGTGATTATCGGAATATGATATGAGCACGAAGTTGATAAGTGGATAACCTGGCTTGAGGAAAACTCAGTCTCCAATCATCATTAGCAACTGAATGATCTAGACGAGCCCGGAGTGTGTCCGGAGACGCTCTGTTCTTTATCCAAGTGTAGGGAAAACCAGAGAAACCCAAATTAGAGAGGCTACGACTCATCAATGCATCTGCAAAATTGTCCATCTGTTGAAAACTCCTATCATTCCCACTCTCCTTCTCATTATTCACAATTTCATTGAAGTCTCTCGTCACAAGCCAAGGTATTTGAGCCCAATTCCTAATTTAAACTATTTATTTATTTTCCTTTCTTCCTAATTCATTCTAAGACGATTCAAATCTAGACAAAGAAAAAAACCCCAATTCTTCACCCACGCCAGAAAAAACACAAAACCCCCGCCACATCGTCGCATACGCCGGAAACCACCAGTCCTTGACAGCGCCACCATTGTCCGACCACCCCGCCCCGCCATTGCGATTGTTATAGACCAAACATGAGAGCCTATCCCAAAAGACTAGTTTGAAGGGAGAGAGAGCCCATTTGGCCTATAAACCCCACATTAATTGCCCATACAATCGATGTGGGACAAGTCACATACCTTCAATTGGTCCAGGGTCATGACAATCGACCACCCCTTAAGGGCCGACGTCCTCGTTGGTCATGGCTAGCTCTCTCTAGGCCACACTCCCTAGGCCACCACTCCAAGCCGGCTCTGATACCAATTGTTATAGACCAAACAGGATAGCACATCTCAAAAGACTAGTATGAAGGGAGAGAGAGAGAGAGCCCATTTGGCCTATAAACCCCACATCAATTGCCCATACAACCGATGTTGGACAAGTCTCATACCTTCAATTGGTCCAGGGTCATGACAATGATATGTTATGAGTACAACAATAAGAAGGGCCTAATAAGAATGAAGAAACGGTCTCATTTTGGGAAGACGCATTACTCTGGAAGAATCGTGAAACCTTTATGTTATTTTCTCATCACGTTTTCATTAATTAATTGTAATAGACTTAATTAGTTATTTAATTGGCCATTATGGCTGTGTTAGTTGTTGCTGAAGTAGTATATCAGTCCGTGTGTGTGAACTTGGGGTTCACATTTAATGAATCAATCAGATTTCTTCCTCAATTTCTCCCTAACTTCTTCTCTTTCTTCTCAATTCTCTTCTAAATTCTTCATCTTTGTCTACGTAATCTCTGCTTTAATCGGTTGTTGTAGTTTTCTCATTTCTTCATTCAACACATTCATAACAAATGGCCTCAGAGCAAGGTTTCGAGCAAAACCTGGAGGAGGAAATTACAAGAGATCAAGCCCAACATTTAGATCGGTTGAAGGAAAATTATGGTGTTTTGTTAGAAGGACAAAAGAAAATCAAGCTACAACTGGAGAAAATGACAAGAAAACTGAATCAGCTTCTTTTGCAAATCCCAGGGAAAGAAAAAGACACAACAAGGCAAGATGGAGATACAGCTGGTTCGGGAGCGCCTAGTGGAAATAGAGCAGTGGTGGAGGAGTTTGATACCGTGGATACTAAACTGAGTGTGTCGGATTCCATGAAGGGTTTGAAGTATGAGAAACTCTTAGTTAAGGAAGCTGAAAAAGATATCGACACTCAGGTATTCGATAAAATGTCTGAGAGAGAAACAAAGGAGGTGGTTGAAGTGAGCAAGTTAGACGACGACTTGTTGATTGAGAACTCCCCTAAAGTCACAGGCACCACAAAATCTGATAAAGGGATAGATGATCTGATAAAATCTTTGATTAATTGTTATTTTTTTGATGGGGATTGGGCGACAGATTATTCTTATCCACTTTGTCAGCCTAATTCGTATCATCTGATTGATGAGCAATTCAACTGTTTTCTCAATGGAAGACCTGATAATGGCTACCTTAAACCTAAATGGAAGCAAAAGGGTTGCACTCTGCCAAAGTTGAGTGGGAGTCATACGTTGAAAAAATTAAGAGGAAAACAATTGATTTTCATTGGCTATTCTTTGAATACTAATATATGGGAATCTCTTATTTGCATCCTTGGAAACTTTGTAAAGTATCAACACAAAGTATACGAGGAATGGGAGAGACATCATTTTAGAGGAGAAGTTTGTTTTTCATATGGTAAGTTTACTTATTTACCTAACGTGATTAAGTTTGGTCCCTGTGGATGGTCGTCTAATTGGTTAAGAAGTAAGCAGATTAAGCCACATGTGAAGGTGAACTTGAGTATTGCCATGATTCCAATATCCCATCAATTTGATTGGAGCTCTTTTGTTATTGGATTAGTGCAATCAACCTTCTTCTGGAAATATGCACTAAGTCAGTTGCCTGGTATTTGGCTTTCCAATGTCCTTCAAGTTGGGATTCTTGTATGGTCTCTGACCACTGCTTTGATTCTTGTTCACTCTGACTATATGCCAGGACTAATTTTGTAACGCCCCGGCTTTTCAGTCGTTTATTATGGCGTGTGGGTTTACTTATTTACTCAAAATAATTACTTTAAGTATTTTTCCTTAACTAATTTCATTAAGTATTTTTCATTTGTTAACATTGAAATTCTTTGAATAAATGACTAAATGAATTCAATGAATAATTGAACGTTTATGCGCATGATTAATTGATCCGTTGCCTTTTGCATATTATTTGAAACTGAAACTTCGTGAAAATTTAATATGTTGTACTTATGTGTGTCATGAACGTGTATGCGTGCTCGGATTTTAATTTAGAACTCGTTTGGAACCCCGAAACCAGCCCGGAAACCAATCTCCCGCCTAAATGACCTTTGCTCACTAAAATGACCACAACACCCTAATTACTTACCCAAATTACTTGTGGTTTGAGCCTATATGCCCCTCACTAATAACCCCATCAGACTTAGTCAATTTCATTTCAACTAAACACTCCAAACCCTCCCAAAGTAGCAGCCAAAAACGTGACCAAGAGAGAAAGAGAAATAAGAGCACTATTCATCATCTTCTTCATTGACCCACCACCTTGATCTCTTCCTTTCTTTAACTTGTAAGTATGGATTATTGTATGGCATCATTCTCTCTTTCATTTAAGTGTTTATATGCATGAATTGGTTGAGGTTTGCTAGGGTTGTGGATATATGGCTTTATATAAGGGTTTGAACCCAAATTTTGAGATCATGCTTGAGCCCTGTTATTTCTTTAGTTCTTGTGTGGAAAATGATCACATAAGCTTCATTTATACTTTTATGGTGGCATATGGCTTGGTATTTGATGCATTCATGACTTGCCGTTAATGAATTTTGAATGAAAAATTGAAGAATTGATCACACATGCACCTCTCTTGCTCTAGTTCGTGTTTTGGCTTGTTTTTCCGCATATTTCAGCTTTGATTTCTTGGATTTGTTGTCTTGGAGCTTGCCTTGATGTTGTGGTGTGTGTGTGAGGTGATTTTGTGGTGTTTGGAAGGGTCAAACAGGGTTGGAAATCGAAATTTCTCAGTCCTGGACGAGGTAACGCCCTTACCCCGTTTTACTCTTCTTGGGAGTAACGGCCGATACTCAGGTCAGGAGAGCCCTTGTACCAGGTAACAGCCGTTACCCACTTTTGTGAAGGGACTAGGTAACGGCCGTTACTCCTGTCTGTGGTCACGGACAGGGTTTTTCATGCATTGTTTCTCGTTTGTTCGGTCTTTCCCGCCCCTAGCATATTCCCATTGCATTGTATGAATGATTTTAAGGGTGTCTTGCTATGCTTTGAGTTCTTGATGCATGATTTTGATTTATATTATGTGTTATGCTTGAGTTATGTGCCTCATGTTAAAATTTGGAGTTCGTTGGACGTGGTATGTGCGAGTTATGCGATCGTGTACCTTCGTTGCTCATTTATGCGCATGAATGATCTAATACTTGGAATGTGAACCCTAAATACCTATTATTCTCTATCTTTGTGATTCTTATGACTTATGTTCAAGTTTAATTATGTATTATGCATGCTATTGTTGAATTTTGCCTTGAATTGAATTGATATGTGAAAGTTATGAATTCGAATGGAAACAAACGTTTTAAAGAACGAAAGAAAGATTGAAATTGTATTTGAATGCATCTCTATGGCATTAATTTGATCTTTCGTGCAAATCCTATCACCTTAATCATTGTTTTGCGTCACATGTGGTTCATTTAGAGTCTTGAGTCTCACGAATGTATCACATTATCTCTTGTACAGTTTTCTCTAGGGAGGAGACATCCCGGGTTCATAGGCTCTTCAAGTCTTTTGTTCTTTCGGTATTGTTGGTAAGGTGTAACAGGTGGGTTTCTCTTCTATTAGTTATATAAATTGACCAGACATACCGAATGTGAATGTTTTGAGCCAAAGTAAAATGTATATATATATATATATATATCGAGTTTTTTATAAAGGAGTCATTGATTTCAATGTAAAACCCTTCTCTTTTCTTTATCCCCACCTAATGATTGTTAGCGAGAACATGAATGAACACGGGCCTAGGAACTTGATGCAAGTGGCTATCCGAGGAGGCAAGGGCCGACGGTGATCCCTTGTACTAGTTCCACAATGCATGCGGCGAAACCGACCTCGTTAGGAGTTTTGACAAGGAAAGGCTAACCGGGCTATTGAGGGTTCATGAACCTCAATAGCAGCGATGAATGGGTGTCTGGGTCTTGTAAGCCCGTCCACCACCCGGAGCAAGGAGGTGTAAGTGTTAATGCATGAATGAATGATAATGTTAATGAATAATCATGAACGAATGTGAGAGAATGAATGATTGTTGCATGAACACTAATGAATGAATGAATGAATGAATGAATGAATGAATGAATGAATGAATGAATGAATGAATGAATGAATGGATAATTCACACACGTGGAGAAGGTTGGAGAATTCACCCTACCCGCCAGGGCTCACGTATTGACCTCATGTATGAATGAATAATATTAATAGTTGTAATCCTGATCATTGTTTTATTTGTTTTCACCCACTTTGGAAATGGTTTCAAAATCTTGAGAGGGATTATGGCTAACATGTGTGGGTGTTTAAATTATATATTATTATTATATTAAGCCATGTTTTATACCCACCAGTCTCCTAGACTAAACCCTGTTTGTTTTCAGTCTTTTGCAGGTTTGGAGAGCTAGGGGAGATTTTGAGTCCTTAAGAGTCTTATATTAGCTTCTAGTTTTACTTTTACACCTGCACGTAACCTTTAATTGTTATTCATAATTATTGCGCGCCTGTGGCACATTATTGAATATTGAGGCTATGAAGGTCATGACTACTTGTATATCTTATGTATGTGGAGCCCGTGGCTCATTGCGATTTTAATGTATTGGCGTTAAATTTCCACATCTGTTGCATAACTCTGATTTTATTAGAATGTTGAATTATATGGTTTCAAGGTGGTAGCTCCTGCCTAGCCTAGCGAGTAAGTGGGTCTCCCGTTCGCTTTGATTCGGATTCGGGCATGGACTTTCCATTTCATGACCGGGTCTAAGTCTTAGTGCGGGGCATGTGGCACCCTCCGTTTGGGGTGTTACAATGCAAGAGAGCAACAAAACCCCCAAACCCTTACTATTCAAGCCATGATCACATCTTATATATCCCATCACATAATCTATGATTTAAGCACATAAAAAAGGTCACATGAGCATGAGGATTCCAAAAATATACATACCAACAAGAGAAAGTGAGCAAATAAGGGTCTTGAGCTTTGAGGTACTTGAGCAACAATAGAGGAAATAGCTTGAGCTTCTTTTACTCTTCTTCTTTTAGGGGTGTGCGTGTGGTATGGTGTGGGAAGAAAGGGAATGCTGAAAGTTGAAGGAAAAAGGGGAGAAAAAGACTCCAAAAAGCATGGGTTATAGGTCCCACCAAGTGTATAATGTACGTACATGTATACGGGATGATATTTAGGTCGAAACGAGGTCAGAAAATTATGTGGTTAGTCTCATTGCATCCAATTTATCGAATCAAACTCAACGAATGTGTCAGAACTCGAATCCGAGTTCCCTTGCTCAAGAAACGACTTAAGTACTCAAAATGCCATAATTAACGAATGGCCCCAAAACATTCAAAAAGCGATCAATTGAGTCCAAACTAATTACTAAAGCCCCAAACACACTTTAAATCATACATATAAGCCCAAGAATCATATAATACACGTATGCCACGCTCGGAAATTCAAAATCACGAAACACGTATCACACGAGCAACAAAGGGTTCACATATCACGTAAGTTCAAATAGTTCAAATATAAGTAATAGGAAGGAAGAAAAAAAGAAGTTAAACAATTAATAGATCACATAATTAGTAATTAAATTGCGCACATACGACATACGTGTACGTTCGAAAAGTCAGGGTGTCACAGCTACTCACATCACGAATGTCGATTCTCTCAAGGCAAGAAGCTTTGTGCATGGTTTGAGGCCCAAGATTCAATTTGCTTTGCAAGCCTTAACTGTGGACACTTGGGAGAAAGCCACGAGAAAAGCGGTGCAAGTGGAAGCACAAAGATTGAGATTGAGGCCCCAAGGTTTTCAATCGGGGCATGGCTCGGGCTCTAGTTCCAACTTGGGTAAGAGACCCGTTTCTCAAAGTCGGCCTCCGGTCTTCAAGCCCCAAGGAACCAATTATGCAAACAAGAAGCAAAAGCCTTTGATACCGGCTCCGGTGCCCGCCCTACCGGCACCGATTCGATACGAGTATTGTCAAGGTCCAAATCACACCAAGGAAACTTGCCGGAGGAAATTGGGGAGTGTTATGGATGTGGTGAGCTCGATCATATGATCAATGCTTGTCTGAGAAGAGAGATCTGAAGCCCTTGAATGCTATTCCATCGAGAGCTCCGATTCAAGCTAGGGCTTATACTTTGGAGGGTGGAGAAGAGGATGCCAAGGTCGATACAACCGCCGTGGTGGAGAGTACTATAAGCATACATGGCTTATGCTTTGATCCGGGAGCATCGCATTCTTTTAGAGCGGTGATGGATTGTCACACGAAAAAGGTTTTGTTGGGTTCTACGGTATTCTCGGGTGATAGATTGAAGGCTAGCCCATTCATTTCCTTTATGGAAGGTAATCGGTTAGTCCAGGACGGTGCAATGGGCTATGTAGCTTATTTTTTAAATAAACCGAAGGATCAAGCCAAGCTCGAAGAGATTGAGATTGTGAAGGACTTTCTTGATATGTTCCCGGAAAGTATAGGATCTTTCCCCCGGATCGAGACATCGAGTTTGTTATGATCTCTATCCCGGAGCGGAACCATATTTCAAGACTCCCTATAGGATGCCCTCGGCAGAGTTGAAGGAGCTGAAGATACAACTTGATGAACTATTAGAATGTGGCTACATTTATCCGAACACTTCTCTGTGGGGTGCTCCGGTCCTATTTTTAAAGAAGAAAGATGGGACTTTACGGATGTGTGTTGACTATAGAGATTTGAATCGGTTAACGGTTAAAAACAAATACCCCCTACCTCATATTCAAGAGTTGTTTGATCTTCTCCAAAGTTCGTTTGTCTACTCCAAGATGGATTTGAGGTAAGGGTATTATTAGTTGCGTATTCGGGAAGAAGGCATACCGAAAACGGGGTTTCAACACTCGTTATGGGCATTTTGTGTTTGTGGTCATACCTTTTGGCCTTACTAATGCCCCAGCTGCGTTTATGGACATGATGCACCAAATATTCCGGTCTTACCTCGATAAATTCGTGGTCATCTTTATTGATGATATTTTAGTGTATTCTAGGTCCGTGGAAGAGCACGCGCAGCACTTGAGAATGGTGTTAGCGACACTCCGAGAGCATCGACTGTTTGCTAAGTTCAGCAAGTGTGAATTCTGGATTGATCGAGTTTCCTTCTTGGGTCACTTCGTTTCGGGAAAAGGTGTGGAAGTCGATCCGACAAAGATAGAAACAGTGATGCTTTGGAAATAACCAAAGAATGCCTCAGAAGTGAGAAGTTTTCTTGGGTTAGCGGGATACTATAGGCGATTTGTTCAAGATTTCTCTAAGATTGCCACCCCGTTGACTTGGTTAACAAGAAAATAGGCTAAATTTGAGTGGGATGAGAAGTGCGAGAAGAGTTTTCAAACTCTTAAGGAGAAGTTGACCACGGCACCAGTTCTTATCTTACTTGAGGATACCGAAGGCTACGCAGTTTACACCGACGCCTCTAAGGAAGGGCTCGGGTGTGTGTTGATGCAATTTGGCAAAGTCGTGGCCTACGCCTCTAGAAAGTTGAAAGATCACGAGAAGAACTATCCCACTCATGATTTGGAATTTGCAGCAGTTGTTTTGCATTGGCAAAGTGGCGACATTATCTTTATGGAGCTACTTTTGAGGTATTTACCAACCACAAAAGCCTCAAGTATTTATTCACGCAGGAGTTGAATATGAGGCAAAGGTGCTGGGTGGAGTTCCTTGAGGACTATGATTGTAAGATTCAATACCACCCGGGTAAGGCCAACATGGTAGCCATCTTTGAGCCGAAAGGCTAGTGTTTCAAGTTTGGAAGCAGGTTTGAATAAGCAGTTTTCAGAGGTTTTGGTTTCAGAAGTTTGTTTGGCAACTATCACGATTCGACCAGATTTGAGACAAAGGTTGGTTGAAGCCCAATCTAGTGATCCGAAAATTTATAGGTTGGTTGAGAAGTCAAGGGTTGATCCAGAGTCGAAGTTCAGATTTAATGATATAGGGTTATTTAGGTTTAAGACTAGAATGTGTGTCCCGGGAGAGCTCAAACGGTTGGTACTTGAGGAGGTACATCAATCATCATATTCTGTACACCCCGATAGCACAAAGATGTATAAGGATTTGAGGAATATGTATTGGTGGAGCAGCATGAAAAGGGATGTTACCAACTTTGTGAGGCGATGTTTAACATGTCAATTGGTGAAAGCTGAGCACCAAAAATCGGGAGGACCTCTCCAACCACTTCCGATTCCCGAATGGAAGTGGGAGCAAGTGACAATGGACTTTATGTCCGGCTTGCCAAGGACTAAAGGAGGGTTCGATGGGATTTGGGTTGTGATTGATCGGTTGGCTAAGTCTGTCCATTTTCTCAAAGTCCGAATGTCCGATAAGGTGCCGAAGTTGGCTAAGTTGTATTGCAGGGAGATTGTAAGGTTGCACGGTGTGCCTGATAGCATCATTTTAGATCGGGATCCGCGGTTCACGTTGAACTTTTGGCAAGAACTACAGAGATGTTTGGGTACGAAGCTTAATTTCAGCATCGTATCTGACCCACAAACGGATGGACAATCTGAGAGATTGATTAAGTATCTCGAGGACATGCTTCGTGCTTGTGACTTGGATTTTTCTAACACGTGGGATAAGTATTTAGACTTGGTCGAGTTTGCCTACAATAATAGCTCCCAAGCTTCGATAGGGATGGCTCCATATGAGGCACTATATGGAAAGAAGTGTCGTTCTCCTCTCTTTTAGGATCTCGAAGATTGGAGATGGACTAAGAAGGGTAAGCTTGAAAGAGCGAAGAAACCCACAGAAGTCCAAGATACCATTGAGAAAATTAAGGTCATCTAACAGAGAATGAAGGCAGCTCAGGACCGACAGAAAACTTATGCGGATCGGAGATGATGACACCTAAAATTTAAAGTGGGAGATAAAGTCTTTTTAAAGGTGTCTCCAAGAAAGGGCTTTGCTCGAGTTGGTAAAGGTGGGAAGCTTAACCCACGCTACTTAGGCCCCTTCGAGATTCTTGAGAAAGTTGGGGAAGTAGCTTACCGACTTGATTTGCCACCGAGTCTGACCGGGATTCATAATGTCTTCAACGTTTCCCAATTAAGTAAGTTTTATCCAGATGCGTCTTCTATTCTTCCTTTTGAAGAGATACAACTTGAGCCGGATTTGACTATTGTGAAGCAACCGATTGAGATTTTGGACCGGAAGATGCAAGAATTAAGAAACCGGCAGATTCTCTTGGTTAAGGTGTTGTGGCGTGATCAGAAGTCTGAATAAGCCACTTGGGAGATCGAGGCGAAAATGCAACAATTGTATCCAGAGTTGCTGAAGACCCCGCTTCGGACCTGAGGACAGGTCCCTTTTAAGGGGGGAGGTTGTGTGCCCCGTTTCTCTGAACGTACGGGTATGACGTCACTAGTGTGCTATTTGTGCTTTAAATTATTTAATTTATGCAATTGAATGTTAACTTTAATATTTTCGAATTATTTGAATTCATTAAAAATTGTTTTATGAAATATGAATATGAACTTTTAAACATTCTTGCTATTTTAATTTCATTTTCGATCCATTTAAGCCCAAAATTGATTCCGATTTTTGTGATTTCTTGCTAAACATGAGATATTTGATATATGAATATGTTTTCATGCTCGTTGCGTATTTTTTGGGTCAGTTTGTTGAGGTTTTAAACCTCTTTGCTTTAAAAAGGGACTTAAGGGCCTAAACGGAGGACATAACTTGAGCTCGGGAATTCAGATTCGAATTCCGGAAGTATCGCTGCACTTGTAACAAAAATTTGGAATTATTGAACCTATCCTTGCATTTTTCTAAGCCCGTTTAGACCTCCAAAACCTCATCGAATTTTACAGCTCGTGCACTTTGGCCACACTTTACCATTTTGCCTCTAATTAGCTCAATTCTTAACCAAGTTGAGTCAAACTTGGTCCCACATTTCCCTCACTTACCCCTCTATCTCACCATAATATTTTTATTCAGAATCTCTTGGAATTAAAGAGTAAAAATGCAGCTACCAAGGAAGAAAAAGGGAGAAGAGAAAAATACCATTTCATCCTTAACCTTTGAGCTCAATACACTTCCATCTCTTCATCAATCCAAAAGGTAAGTTTATGATCTTATTATATACCTTATTGTGAATCTTTTAAGACATGGTTTGTTGATTTTCATGGAAGTTTGATTATGGAATAGTAAGGTTCTTGATGAAAATTTGAATCATATGCATATCTTGTGATTATTTGATGATTTCAGGCTGGATTGTTGATCTCTTGAGCACATTTAATGCATTTATGAACTGAATATTCTTGGTAGTTGAGTATTTAAGTG